>SJXQ01002024.1:106872-175683 GCA_006408695.1 Aepyceros melampus | reverse complement strand
TGTGAAGAGTTGACTGATTGGAAAAGACCCTGATGCCAGGAGGGACTGAGGGCAGGAGGAGAAGGGGATGACAGAGGATGAGATGGCTGGATGGCATCACTGACTCGTTGGACTTGAGTTTGGGTAGACTCCGGGAGTTGGTGATGGACAGGGAGGCCTGGTGTGCTGTGATTCATGGGGTCGCAAAGAGTCGGACATGACTGAGCAACTGAACTGAACTGATAATGTATTAATAGTTTAATAAGTACCATGACAGAAGAAATGTAGGACACTTTGTATCAACAGAGCATAAAGAAAGCATAACTAAGCTAGTCCTAGCACAGACCATCAGTAATGGTCAGAAAAGACTTTTTAGAGGACAATCAAAGTTGACTCCTAAGATTCAAGCAAAAAATTTTAAAATACTCTGCATTGTACAGAAAAAAAGATATTTGCTTTACATCTCTTTATGATGAAGCTAACAAAGGGACAAAAGTAGTGAGAATAAGGAGAAAAGCCTGGAAAAAAGTTTCAACATCCAGAATGGGAGTAGTAAGCTTGTTCTGAGAGGGGCAAATATGAAATATTTCAGGCATGAGGGCCATATATGAAATATTTCAGGCTTGAGGGCCATATGATCTCTATGTCAACTACTCAGTTGCCTTTGAAGTAGCTGCAGACAATATATAAATGAATGATCATGGCTATGTTCCAACAAAACTTTGTTTCCAGAAACAGGCAGCCAGTCTATGAGCCATGGTTTGCTAATGCATGATCCAAAAAAAGACATTATCAAAAACAGAAAACATTATCAAAAAAAGAAAACTGCTTAAATGTTCAAAGGCATATAAACATTTTCAGTTACTTCTGCTCCATTTGTGGTATCTAGTTCATAATAAAAGAAAACAAGAATGCATGAAATAAAACCATTTTGCTCCCTCAACTTATAGCTGCTAAGTCACTTCAGTAGTGTCTGACTCTGTGTGACCCCATAGACGGCAGCCCACCAGGCTCCCCCGTCCCTGGGATTCTCCAGGCAAGAACACTGGGGTGGGTTGCCATTTCCTTCTCCAATGCATGAAAGTGAAAAGTGAAAGTGAAGCCACTTAGTCATGTCCAACTCCTAGCGACCCCATGGACTGCAACTTATACAAATTTGACCAAAATACGCATAACAATGTGTTTGTGACATTTCAGGAGAGCAGAAGAGGCAGAATTCATAAAAGAAATCAAAAATGAATGTACAAACAGCACAACTTACCAATACAACTGCCTCTGGCTTCATTTTGCCCATGGCTTCCATTCACATTTACAAACATAAGTGGGGAGGACTTCATGATATGTTGGATGAAATCAAGCAACATCACAGAGGTTGGCTGAGAGTCAGTTTTCTTTACAAGTTCCAGAGCAACTAAAACAACAAAAAATTCATTTAAAAAAGTCATAACAAATTAAATGGCAGTTCTTTTGTTAAGAAACTAGTCTCTGGTGACAAGAATTATGTCCAATACAGTGTTTATGATAAATTCATGGGACTAAACACTACAGTCCTATTTTCCTAATTTTAAATGCTTAATAATCACATGTATTCATCTATCATATATCCATTTTCCAAACATGTAGGCTATAGGCCTATAATATTCCTGGCACTGTGTTAAAATTCGAGGATTAAAAAAAAAAACCCTAACAATCAGGTGAGGAAGTCAGACAAATGAACTAGTAATTATATCAATAATATGATGTGTTAACTACACTGATCTACAATAAATGAAACAAGGGTCTGCAAAGAGCCTGTGAAGCAGATGATTCCTAGATGATGAGAAGTTGCTCAAAAAGAGAGGGTAAGGACAAGTGGTCTAAACAGATGGAGTACCATATGAAAATACATTTTGCAAGTACTCAGTAGTCCTTTGTTATTTTTCAGAAACTCAAAATTTTACTGATTGAAAAAGAAAGGCTAGATGACTATTGTAATTCTTAAAATCTATGTCAAATTTGGAATTAAATTTATAAATCGTGAGCCACATGCCACTCCAGATTGTCCCTTCCATGTAATTTCAACAGACATGGCACATATGACACCATCTTACCAAGTTGGTAGTATTTGTCTTTTAGATTGTCACAAACAGTAAATAGTTGATTCAACAACTCACAGAATCTTATTACCTTCCATGACAAAGTGGCCAACTCTTATACAAAGAGTTTCTTAAAATGGCATTTGCTGTTTTTCAACTGACATAAGACCTATCTAAAAGAGAACTGGCTAAATATTTTTATTTAAAATAATTCATATATCAAAGAAGAATCAATGGCAAGCACTATCTAGACAACAATGAGGAAAACAGAATTATTTTAAAAGTGTAAATCACATTATACAATAAGTAATACATACTGTAATATGAACAACAAGTAACTATCATAAATCCTAACTATATATCTAAAGGTACACGGAGAAAAATGCTACTATAATGTGCATACATGAAAAAGAAAACAATTCATGATTTATAACAGAAATAACTGTTTCTTACCAACATTTACGTCTGTAAGTATTCGGTCAATGAACTGACATAGAATTTGTCTTGGCTTCTGTACAACAGTATTATATTCCTCTGGACTGGCACTAAAACACAAATAAAATGCTTTTAACCCTTAAAGGGATGATACCATGGATGATACCACCCTAACGGCAGCAAGCGAAGATGAATTAAAGACCCTCTTGATGAGGGTGAAGGAGGAGACTGAAAAAGTCAGCTTAAAACTAAATATTAAAAAAACTAATATCATGGCATCCAGCCCCATTACTTCATGGCAAATAGAAGGGGAGAAGGCAGAAACAGTGACAGATTTCCTCGTCTTGGGCTCTAAAATCACTGTGGATGGTGACCGCAGCTATGAAATCAGAAGACAATTGCTTCTTGGCAGAAAAGCTATGACAAACCTAGATAATGTGTTGAAAAGCAGAGACATCACTCAGCCAACAAAGGTCCAACTCAATCAAGGCTATGGTCTTTTCAATGGTCACCTAGGGTTGTGGGAGCTAGACTATAAAGAAGGCAGAGCACCAAAGAATTAATGCCTTTGTGGTGCTAGAGAAGACTCTTGAGAGTCCCTTGGACAGCAAGGCAATCAAACCAGGCAATCTTAATGGAAATCAACCCTGAATAATCATTGGAAGGACTGATGTTGAAGTTGAAGACCAGTATTTTGGTTACCTGATGTAAACAGTCAACTCTGGAAAAGTCCCTGATGGCAGGGACTGAGGGCACAAAGAAAGAGGGTGTCAGAGGATAAGATGGCTAGATGGCATCACCAATGCAATGGACATGAAGTGAAGTCGCTCAGTCATGTCCGACTCTTTGAGACCCCACAGACTGTAGCCTACCAGGTTCCTCCATCCATGGGATTTTCCAGGCAAGAATACTGGAGTGGGTTGCCATTTCCTTCTCCAGGAGATCTTTCCAACCCAGGGATTGAACCCAGGTCTCCCACATTGTAGGTAGATGCTTTACCGTCTGAGCCATCAGGGAAGCAATGGACATGAACTTGGGCAAACTCTGGGAGATGATGAGGGACAGGGAGGCTTGGCGTGCTGCAATCCATGGGGTCACAAACAGTTGGACATAAGTGGGCGAATGAACAACAACCCTTAAAGGGACTATGATTTCATCTGTAAAGAATTCTCTAAAGCTGAACTTACCATATGTGTTTAGTTTTAATGTTGACACTGACAGTATTCTGCAAAGTATACAATCTGCAAAGTCTAGACCTGTCTTGCCCAATATGGTAAACCTTTATCACACGCTATTGAGAACGTGATACATAGTTAGTCCAAAATGAGATGTGCTACAAGTATGAAATACACACTGAATTTGAATATTCACTACCAAAAATGTATAATACTGCATTAATAATTTTATATTAATTACATGTCAAAATGATAACATCTGGATACTGAGTTAAATAATATATGTTGGGTTTCTTTAGTTTCTATTTTAATTGAAGCATAACTGACGTATGACGTTGTATTAGTTTCTGCTACACAGCAAAGTAAATCAGTTATCATATATTCTTTTCCATATTATTTTCTATTATGGTTTATTACAGGATATTCAGTATAGCTTTCTGTGCTATACAATAGAATACAGTTGTTTATCCATCTGTATATAATAATTTTTATCTGCTAGTCCCAAACTCGCAGCCCAACTTTCCCCTGCTCCCACCTTTGGCAGCCACAAGTCTGTTCTCTATGTGTGAGTCTGTTTCTGATTCATAAATAAGTTCATTTGTGTTGTATTTTAAATTTCACATACAAGTGATATATATAATATGGTAATAATATATATTGTTAAAATTAATTTCACCTATTTCCTTTTTGTAATGTAGCATTTTAAAATGTGGAAAATTTTCAATTATATATGGGACTTCCTTCATATTTCTATTGAATAGATCTAGACTTCTAGACAAATCAAAAGAAAACAGTTTCTTCGACAAAGAAATTCCAAGGGAAAAAAAGAGAGAAGAAACTTATAAAGAAGACTTAACAGCTGTATCAACCCAGGAGGTCAAGACTGGGAACAAGTGTACACCCGTGGCAGATTCATGTTGAAGTATGGCAAAACCAATACAATATTGTAAAGTAAAAAATAATAATAATAATAAATTAAAAAAAAAAGAGCTGTATTGACCAAGCACAATGGCTGATCCTACATTGGATTTTGAATCAAGAATAAAAACTAATAGCAAACTATAAATGACAACTGGGAAAATTTGAGCAGACTAGATATTTGATGTTTTTAAGAAATTAAAGTTTTAGGTATGAGAATGGTATTGTGGTATGTCAAAAAAGTCTTTACATTCTAGAAATAAATAGTGGTATTTATTGATAAAATGATGTCTGGAATTTGCTGCAAAGTACTCTGAGGAGGAGATTTAAATCTATTAAGAAATCTATTTAAATCTATTGAGAAATAGATTTAAGGGACTAGATCTGATCCTGATGAACTATGGACAGAGGTTCGTGACACTGTACAGGAGACAGGGAGCAAGACCAACCCCAAGAAAGAGAAATGCAAAAAAGCAAAATGGCTGTCTGAGAAGGCCTTACAAACAGCTGTGAAAAGAAAAGCAGCAAAAAAACAAAAGAGAAAAGGAAAGATATACCCATTTGAATGCAGAGTTCCAAAGAATAGCAAAGAGAGATAAGAAAGCCTTCCTCAGTGATCAGTGCAAAGAAATAGAGAAAAGAACAGAATGGGAAAGACCAGAGATCTCTTCAAGAAAATCAGAGATACAAAGGGAACATTTCATGCAAAGATGGGCTCGATGAAGGACAGAAATGGTCTGGACCTAACAGAAGCAGAAGATATTAAGAGGTGGTGGCAAGAATACACAGAAGAACTGTACAAAAAAGATCTTCACAACATAGATGATCACAGTGTGATCACTCACCTAGAGCCAGACATCCTGGGATGTGAAGTCAAGTGGGCCTTAGGAAGCATCACTATGAAGAAAGCTAGTGGAGGTGATGGAATTCCAGTTGACCTAGTTCAAATCCTTAAAGATGATGCTGTGAAAGTGCTGCACTCAATCTGTCAGCAAATTTGGAAAACTCAGCAGTGGCCACAGGACTGGAAAACATCACTTTTCATTCCAATCTCTAAGAAAGGCAATGCCAAAGAATGCTCAAACTACTACATAATTGCACTCATCTCACAAGCTAGTAAAGTAATGCTCAAAATTCTCCAAGCCAGGCTTCAGCAATACATGAACCGTGAACTTCCAGATGTTGGAGTTGGTTTTAGAAAAGGCAGAAGAACCAGAGATCAAACTGCCAACATCCGCTGGATCATCAAAAAAGCAAGAGAATCCCAGAAAAACATCGATTTCTGCTTTATTGACTATGCCAAAGCCTTTGACTGTGTGGATCACAATAAACTGTGGAAAATTCTGAGAGAGATGGGAATACCAGACCACCTAACCTGCCTCTTGAGAAATCTGTCTGCAGGTCAGGAAGCAACAGTTAGAACTGGACATGGAACAACAGACTGGTTCCAAATAGAAAAAGGAGTATGTCAAGGCTGTATATTGTCACCCTGCTTATTTAATTTATATGTAGAATACATCATAAGAAACACTGGTCTGGATGAAGCACAAGCTGGAATCAAGACTGCCAGGAGAAATATCAGTAATCTCAGATATGCAGATCATACCACCCTTAATGGCAGAAAGCTAAGAACAACTAAAGAGCCTCTTGATGAAAGTAAAGAGGAGAGTGAAAAAGTTGGCTTAAAGCTCAACATTCAGAAAGCTAAGATCATGGCGTCTTGTCTAATCACTTCATGGCAAATAGATGAGGAAACAGTGGAAACAGTAAGAGGCTTTATTTTTGGGGGGCTCCAAAATCACTGCAGATGGTGACTGCAGCCATGAAATTAAAAGATGTTTACTCCTTGGAAGGAAAGTTATGACCAACCTAGACAGCATATTAAAAGGCAGAGACATTACTTTGTCCACAAAGGTCTGCTTAGTCAAGGCTATGGTTTTTCCAGTTGTCAGGTATGGATGTAAGAATTGGACTATAAAGAAAGCTGAATGCCAAAGAATTGATGCTTTTGAACTGTGGTGTTGGAGAAGACTCCTGAGAGTCCCTTGGACTGCAAGGAGATACAATCAGTCCATGCTAAAGGAGATCAATTCTGAGTGTTCACTGGAAAGACTAATGTTGAAGCTGAAACTCCAAATACTTTGGCTACTTGAAGTAAAGAGCTGACTCATTTGAAAAGACCCTGATGCTGGGAAAGATTGAAGGCAGGAGGAGAAGGGGATGACAGAGGATAAGATGATTGGATGGCATCACTGATTCAATGGACATGAGTTTGGATAAATTCCAGGAGTTGGTGATGGACAGGGAGGCCTGGCATGCTGTGGTCCATGGGGTTGCAAAGAGTCAGACATGACTGAGCAACTGAACTGAACTGAACTAAACTCTGAGGAGAGGAAGAGAGCCATGAATTGATTATTATCATTATGTGAAATGGGAAATCTATATACCATTTTCTCTCTTATTGTATGCTCAAAACTTTCTACAATAAAAATTCAATAAATGTTAGGAAAAAATATACATAGAGTCCTAAGAACAACCAAGAAAAAGTAATATTAAAAGGAGATACAATAATTAATCTGAGGAAGAGTATCCTAGAATCCTGAATGAATTCAACTTCAGTTCTATAATTCTGCATAAGTAACCAAGGAATAGAACATAAGAATATAATAGAAAGTCTGTGTCCCCTACATGATGAGGAATCACAAAGTCAATCATGTAATCAACAAACACTTATTGAGTGCCTATAATGTACCAGAGAACTCATCAGAAGCTACTATTGGGAAGGTAAAAGATAGTTTAATGGAGGAGACTGATAAGTCAATCTAGTGCTCTATCCAGACCAGATTATGACCTAATCACCAAAACAGTTAACACAGGTGGAAACACAGGTATGAGCAGGAAAAAAACCCAGTTTTAGAAACGGTGAGTTTAAGGTCTCAAGGGAACTAACTGGGATGTCCAAAAGACTGTTGGAATTACAGTTCTAGACCTCAAGTGAAATGGGATATAGACTAACTAGCCTAGAGATATAGACTAAGTTATTGATATATAATAGTACATATCAAGCAAAGCTAAACATACTGTATATTTCATATTTCACATGAAATAAAATCAAAAAATTAATCTACCAGTATTAGAGCTAGTAGTAGTGGAAGCCTTGAATAGAATGCAAAGGTAGTAAGTAACCGGAAAGCCAACGACAGAACCTTAAGGTTAGAGAAGCCATGAGGAGAAAAGAAAAGGGTCAGAGAAACAGAAAAGCCGTGAGAGATGTGTTCTAGAATCCAAGGAGGTGAGAATTCTAAGGAGGGAGCTGTTAACAAGATCAAATAAAATTAGTTAAAATGTCCTTTGCATATACATTTTATATGGTAAAATACATTTAACATAAAATTTACCACCTTAACCTTTAAGAGTACAGTTCTGTGGCATTAAGCACATTTACATTATCCTACACCATCACCATCATCCCTCTCTAGCACTTTTTGGTCTTCCCAAACTGAAACTGTACTCGGTAAACAATTATCTCCCGACTTCCTCCTCCTCTTCCTACAATTCTGTTTCTATGAATTTGACTACATCATACAAGTTGCATTCTATATCTGTCCATTGTGACTGACTTATTTCACTTCGCTATGTCTTCATAGTCCATGAATGTTGGAACACGTGTCAGAATTTCCTTCCTTTTTAAGGCTAAATAATTTCTATATACTGTGTGTATATATCACATTTTATCTATCTTTCCACAGATACTTGAGCCACTTTCAACATTTAGCTACTGTGAATAACGCCCCTACAAAGGTGAGAACACAATATCTGTTCCATTCCCTTTCAGTTATTTTGAGTATATACATAGACGTGAAACGCAAGATTGTATGGTAATTCTACGTCTAATTTTTTTGAGAAACTGCCATACTGCTTCCACAGTAGCTGCACCATTTTACAGCTCTACTAACAATTTACAAAGGTTCCAATTTTTCCTTATCCTCACCAACATTTGTTATTTTGTTGGTTTTCTTTTTTTTTTTTTTAATAGTACTCATCCTCATGGGGTTGCAATGATATCTCTTTGTAGTTTTGATTCACAATTCCCTAGTAACTAGGGATGTTGAACGTCTTTTCATGTGCCTTTTGCCGATTTGTCTTTCTTCTTTGGAAAAAGTCTACTCAAGACCTTTATTTTTAAGTCTCATACTCTACTGACCCTCTCCTCATTTTTAAATCAGGTTAAAAATGATTGATTTTGTTGTTGCTGTTGATAATGAGTTATAGTTCTTAATATTTTATGGATGATAACTTCTTAAAGATATATGATTCGCAAATATTTTCTTTCCTTCCATTGTCTTTTCACTCTGCTGATACTGTACTGTATAAAATTGTTAATTTTGATAATTTAAAATTTATTTGTTGATATGTTGTCATGCTTTTGGTGTCATACAAGAAATCACTGCCAAATCCAATGTCATGAAGCTTTTACCCTAAGAGTTCTAAGAGTTTTATAGTTTTTACACTTTCATTTAGGTCTTTGATCCATTTTAAGTTGATTTTTTAAAATGTCCTTTGAATTTTAAAATTTTAATGTAGAGATAAAGACAGAAGCCAGATTTTAAAGGGTTGAAAAACAAATGAAATGTGAATATTGAGAAGAGCATGCTGTTTCTAAAGCCTAACCATGAAATCAAGGGAAGAACTGGAGTTGGTGCTAACTAAATGAATACATGAGACAAGACAACTTTGTTTTGTTTCCCTTAAGATGAAGAGACTTGAACAACTAATTCTTGAAATGTGGCTTTCCTTCCTGGGATCCATGTTCAAGTAGAGAGAATCCTTGGACAGCGTGATTATCATTAGTCATAATGATAATCATTAATATATATTTATTAATATAGGATGAAAAGATGAGTAAAGGTACTAATAATATAATAAATTCAACAGACAAATAAAGCAAGATGCCTTGCTTCAAGGAAGTTGCTGCGGAGAGGGGAAGAACGCACAAAAACAATAATCAAGCATTATATACACCCGCAGCAGGAAATAACTATCTCTGCCTAGAGGACTCATGGAAAGCTGTGTATAAGTGATGAGCTTACTCCATCACTTCTACTGGCAAAACAGCTGAGGTAAGCTGGTTATTTACAAAAAATAAAATTAAGTATTTCATATAAATAACTTATAACATCTACATAGTACTATAAATGCACATATATTTTCTCACTTAAACAATTCTAAAAGAAAAAATGAGAAAGCTAATTATTTTCTTGATTATTCAATCACAAAGTCCAATTGTAATTGATTACATACAGGACCCAAGGCATCTACAGTTTATAACGACCATGATGGAAATGGTCCTGATACATAGTAAACAGTCCAAAAACTTTGCTGAATGAATCAATGGTTCATAAGAATCTTTCAGAATCTTATGCCTCCTTCATCCTTAATGTATAATCTTTTCCGAACCTGCGGAATATCTACCAATAGACCACAGGATCCTAGAGGTGGGAGACTATGTTTCTCTATGAATTTCTGCACTACCAAGAGACCATAAGCTGCTGCAGAAGAGAAACTGTGTTTTAATTCTCTTTGCATTACCTACATGGCACCTAGAATTGTGTCCTGTTTGACAAAAAAATCACTAACTGAAATAATAAATATTTACAAACAATGTAAACCCTAGGCACATAGAATCAAAGAATAAGTAGTTGTATTTATACATGAAAGAGAAAAAACTGTGTTATTTATTATTTAACCAGAACTGGCCAATAGAAATATAATGCAAGCCACATGCATAATTATAAATTTTCTAATAATCACATTAAGAATAGAAACAGGCAATTTTCATCACAATGTCAAAAATATTATCTGAAAATGTAATCAATATAAAAATTATTAATGAGATTGTTTATACTCCTTTTGGGAACTAAGTCTTTGAAACCTAGTATCTCATATTTATAGCACATCTCAGTTTTAGATTAGACACATGTGAAATGCTCAATGGCCACATAAAGTTGGTGTCTATCGTATACTATAGGACATCACAGATTTAAATATAACCAAAAATTTTTCAAGTCTGAAATTACAAGGTAATATGACTTGTTTTAGGCAAAATCAGGAGATTTTGTCATAAACCAAGTGTAATTTGACAAGTGTCACTTAAAAATGTGAATAATGAGGTCTGTGGTGAAGAGGAACTGGGATTGTGAGTGGTGGTGAGAATTTCCTATAAAGTCTAAGTTTGTAAAAAAGACTATGCATTCATGTGTCATTTGCATAATTTTAAAAAATCAGTTTATAAAGGTGAAGTGATTATCATTTATTAGATATACTATTAAAATAAAGAAATTCATGGGAGGGTAAGCATGTCTTATTTTGCAACCTCCACCCTAAAACTGAGCTTAAGAGGGTATACTTTTTCAAAAGTATACAATAATATTTGGGTGGTAATTTTAGTATCACATAGAGTTTGGATACATTTAACAAACACTTGAGCACTTTGCCTGGGCAAGCATCAAATGCCAGGAAAACCAAGATACCATGTATTTACCAAGTTGATGCTTTTGAAGTGTGGTGTTGGAGAAGACTTTTGAGAGTCCCTAGGACTGCAAGGAGATCAAACCAGTCAATCCTAAAGGAAATCAGTTCTGAATATTCATTGGAAGGACTAATGTTGAAGCTGAAGCTCCAATACTTTGGCCACCTGATGCAAAGGGCTGACTCATTAGAAAAGACCCTGATGCTGGGAAGGACTGAAGGCAGGAGGAGAAGGAGAAGCAGAGGATGAGACAGTTGGATGGCATCACCAACTCAATGGATATTGAGTTTGAGCAAACTCTGGGAGCTAGTGATGGACAGGGAAGCCTGGTGTGCTGCAGTCCATGGGGTCGCAAAGAGTTGGACACAACTGAGCAACTGAACTGAACTGATGTATCTGCCCTAAACCAATGAGTAGTTTAAAGGACAAAAAAGTAAAAAGGCAATTTTAACACAGTGTGGTTAAGAGTTAATACAGCCAAGACAGAACATAGAAGGGACACTAAGTCCTGCACAGGACCTGGAGAAGTCAAGGCTCCTTGGAGGAGTCAAGGCTCCCTGGAAGAGGTGACACAAAATAGAATCCCTAGGGGGCTAGGCAGGTAAAATAAGGGAAGGAAGAGGGGTATTCCTGTGGAGGAAACATGTGTAAAGGCTCAGGAAAAAGAACATAAGCTGCTCTAGAAACTGTCAGAGGGTCTGCATGGCCAAAGACCAGGGAGGCATTATCTGGAAATGAAGCTGAAGAGGGACGATAAGGTCAAAGCCCAAAGAACCAACTAAGGAGTTTGAATTCTGTACTGAAGGCGATGGGACAGCAAAAGGTTCTAAGTAGGTGAGTGAATTTACATGTTTTTAAAATATGAATTCAATTATGTTAATTCCATGGCTTCCTATTGAACTTAAATTCTACTCTATAAAGTGCCTAAGTTTCTGGCCTCTGCATACCCCTCCATCCTTAATACTACTCTCCTCTTTGCTCCCTATATTCCAGGCTTCTTCCTCTTCTTTACAAAGCAGGCTTATTCCCACCTAAAGTGAAAGTGAAGTCACTCAGTCATGTCTGACTCTTTGTGACTGGTGGACTGTAGCCCACCAAGCTCCTCCATCCATGGGATTCTCCAGGCAAGAAAACTGGAGTGGGTTGCCATTTCCTTCTCCATATTCCCACCTAGGGATCTTTGTATATCCTAATCCATCTCAGACACTTCTCTCAGTTTCACATTATGAGCTTCTTCTCACCATCTAAACCTTCTTTAGTGCTGCTCTCCAGTCCCTCATCTCCCTCTCATTTTCTCATTTAACCTTTTAATGGGAACTGTCACTATTGGCAAGTATTTTGTGATTACAAAGTAATTTTAAACAGGAAAGTCAGAGATGGTCCTCAGAAATGATATCTGAATGGAATCAGCCAGTATTAGATAGAAGAAACAACAAGTGTAAAGGAATGAAGGCAGGAACGACCTTGGTGTACTCTAAAAATAAGGCCAAGGTCATTGAAGTAGAATGGGCGAGGGATGAATACACGGCTATGAGGTCAGAGGTAGGCAGAAGCCAGATTATGGTGGATCTTAGAGGCTCTGGGAAGGAGTTTGGATTTTATTCTAAGTATGCTGGAAAACCAAGGGAAGATTTTGAGCAGGGGAATAATGTTATATAATCTACAATATGATTCATGGTTGTAAAAATCACTTTGGTTGCTGAGTAGGAAATCCACTGTAAGTGGGTAAAAGTAGAAATGAAGAGATTAACTGGGAAATTACTTTAACAGTCTAGATAAGAAATTATGGTGATAGCAGTGGAGATGGTGAAAAGTGTTTTTTTAAAGGTAAGGTGGACAGGATTTGCTGATGGATTTTTAAGACATAAAGGGAAAAAAAATAAAGATAACTCTTAGGCTTTTGGTTGGTAAATTTATAATAACCTGGGGAAGGAACAGATTTAAGGACAGTAAATCACAGTGCTGCTATGAATATATTAATTTTAATTTCTGAGTGTAGATATTGAGTAAGAACCTAACATAGATCTTTGGGCTAGAGATATAAATTTGAGAGCCTTCAGCATATGCATGCATGTGTGCTAAGTCACTTCAGTCATGTCTGATTCATTTTTGATGCTATGGACCATAGTCCACCAGGCTCCTCTGTCCATGGGATTCTCCAAGCAGGAATACTGGAGTGGGTTGCCATGCTCTCCCCCAGGGGATCTACCTGACTCAAGGATCAAACCCACGTCTTTTACATCTCCTGCATTGGCAGGTAAATTCTTTACCACTAGTACCACCGAGAAAACCCTATCAGCACTTCAGTTCAGTTCAATTCAGTTGCTCAGTCTGACTCTTTGCGACCCTATGAATCACAGCATGCCAGGCCTCCCTGTCTATCACCAACTCCCGGAGTTCACTCAGACTCACGCCTATCGAGTCCGTGATGCCATCCAGCCATCTCATCCTCGGTCGTCCCCTTCTCCTCCTGACCCCAATCCCTCCCAGCATCAGAGTCTTTTCCAGTCAGCTCTTCACACAGGGTGGTCAAAGTACTGGAGTTTCAGCTTTAGCATCGTTGCTTCCAAAGAAACCCCAGGGCTGATTTCCTTCAGAATGGACTGGTTGGATCTCCTTGTAGTTCAAGGGACTCTCAAGAGTCTTCTTCAACACCACAGTTCAAAAGCATCAATTCTTCAGCACTCAGCTTTCTTCACAGTCCAACTCTCACATCCATACATAACCACTGAAAAAACCATAGCCTTGACTAGATGGACCTTTGTTGGCAAAGTAATGTCTCTGCTTTTGAATATGCTATCTAGGTTGGTCATAACTTTTTTTCCAAGGAGTAAGCGTCTTTTAATTTCATGGCTACAGTCACCACCTGCAGTGATTTTGGAGCCCAGAAAAATAAAGTCTGACACTGTTTCCACTGTTTCCCCATCTATTTCCCATGAAGTGATGGGACCAGATGCCATGATCTTCGTTTTCTGAATGTTGAGCTTGAAGCCAACTTTTTCACTCTTCACTTTCACTTTCATCAAGAGGCTTTTTAGTTCCTCTTCACTTTCTGCCATAGGCAGTATTTAAAGCCATGGGACTAGACAAGTTACTGAGGAATAAGATGGAAAGAGGGGTTTGTGTGGTTAAGAATCCACCTTGCAATGCAGGGGACACTGGTTTGATCCCTAGTCTGATAAGATCCCACAGGCTGTGAGGCAACTAAGCCCGTGTGCCACAACTACTCAGCCCACTCACCTAGAGCCCATGCTCCACAACAAGAGAAGCCTCTGCAATGAGAAGACCTCACACTGCAACTAGAGGCAGCCCCAGCTCGCCACAACTGGAGAAAGGCTGTGTGTAGCAACAAAGACCAACCACAGCCAAAAACAAATAAAATAACAATAAATGAATATTAAAAAAGAAAAAAGATGGAAAGAAGACTAAGGATATAGCCTGAAAGCACATATGGAGTCAAGAATGATGCCCAGATTTCTGGTTTGGAAAAATGAATGAACATGGTACCATTTACTGAGATATCCCTACCTCAGCAAATGAGAAAATTTAAAAAAAAAAAAAAAAGCTTGGCGAGGTTGGGATATGTGGACAATTTGTACTGGATATATTGAGTCTTAACTGTACACAGGACACCCAGGGAACAAGTGTGTTACATTAACAACTGCCAATATACAGTTGCATTTTGGTTCTACAGGAAGGAAACATAGTTTGGAGACACACATCTGGAGTCATCAAACAGCAGATGGTAGTCTAAGGCTGCAGAATGGATGAGAATACCAGAAAGGCTATGCAGAGATAAAGAAGTTTAACCAGCAAAAAACAGGAGTAAAATTTATCCCTGAGAGACAGAGGGAGAAGAGACTACACATTAAAATAGTAACATCTTACCTTTTTCAGAAATGTAACTGCTGTGATCAATTAAAGGTGGGGAAGGGAATGGGGAAATAAAGCTTTGATGGCTTGTCTCTGTAAACCTAGCTCCAATAACTGCTATCTCTTTGACTTTAATTCTTCAATTTTTATGACTCCATTTCTTAATCAAGTGATAGTATCTGCTCCATTCTCCCAGATCTTGGAGATACTGGGGGACTGAATAAGCTTGAAGGAAGCAGTTGCAATGAAAAAATCATGATCGTTAAGAACTATTACTAGACAATCAGTGTCAGTTTTTCTACTCCTTCTATTAGAATGGCTACAAATGAGTAAAAGGTAACCTAAGTTCTGTTGATGAAAGAGAGTATAAACAAAAAGTGTGTTACATTAACAACTGCCAATATACAGTTGCATTTTGGTTCTACAGGAAGGAAATATAGTTTGGAGACACACATCTGGAGTCATCAAACAGCAGATGGTAGTCAAAGGCTGCAGAATGGATGAGAATACCAGAAAGGCTATGCAGAGATAAAGAAGTTTAACCAGCAAAAAACAGGAGTAAAATTTATCCCTGAGAGACAGAGGGAGAAGAGACTACACATTAAAATAGTAACATCTTACCTTTTTCAGAAATGTAACTGCTGTGATCAATTAAAGGTGGGGAAGGGAATGGGGAAATAAAGCTTTGATGGCTTGTCTCTGTAAACCTAGCTCCAATAACTGCTATCTCTTTGACTTTAATTCTTCAATTTTTATGACTCCATTTCTTAATCAAGTGATAGTATCTGCTCCATTCTCCCAGATCTTGGAGATACTGGGGGACTGAATAAGCTTGAAGGAAGCAGTTGCAATGAAAAAATCATGATCGTTAAGAACTATTACTAGATATATTAAAGCAAGGTGGGGAAAATACACTGAGCTTCACACTGAGCCTGAAAGATGAAATCTGTATATCAGTCTCCCATATGAACACTTGCCTTCATCTTATTTTAGAAAGGCAGATGTTACTTTACAAAATGTTAACACAAGTATGCTTCCAACATTCATGCAAAATGGGGAAAAAATTATACACACAACAATAGGATGATTCAGTTAAGATAAGTATGGTCCCTTCAATTATATCCTCCTATTTATGTAACTGAGGAAGACTAAATGTCAATGTCTGTAGGATCTACAAGTGGAGATAGACACAAATGTATGGCAAAAAAAAGGGAATTAAATACCCCATGGGATTAATGTCAGTTGTGGCTGTGTGCTAAGTTTCCAAGCAGTTTAAGAAATCGAAAAGCAACTATTCCAATTGACAGCTCAACTGCAGCAGTGGTACAAGGCCACTTATTTGTGTATTACAAAAATTAAACAAACAAAAACCCTGTCTCTCATCTTCAGGCCAGGAAAGGTTATGTGTGTGTTGAATGGGGATAGCAGCCACTGACATCTGTCCCCTCTCTTTCTGCAGCTCGTTTACAAAGCTTTACTTTTACTTGGGTGGTAAAGAATCCACCTGCCAAAGCAGGAAACGTGGGTTCATTTTATTGCTGGGTCAGGAAGACCCACTCCAGTATTCTTGTCTGGAAAATCCCTTGGATAAAGGAGCCTGGTTGGCTGCGGACAAAAATGCCATCGACAGAGGAGCCTGGCAGGCTGCAGTCCATGGGGTCACAAAGAGTCAGAGACGACGTTTACGGGAAATAACAACTTGCAACTGGAACATTAAGCTATCTTCAAATTTGAGCAACATTCTGTGAACATTTATGTTTTGTGGACGTTGTGGGAGATCCCTGGGATTTCTGAGTAAAAGAACGTTTTGAAGAGTGAATGATCAGTACGAAAAGGTCCCATCTCCAGAATGGCCTATGGTTTCATTTAGAAACTTTTTAAAACAACTGGGCTTCCTTGCACAAAATCATAACGAGTGATTTTTCTTCCGAGGGTAGTTTAGGGTCAAAAAGCTAAATACCAATACCAAATACTAAATACCACCAGTGATCATAAAGCATAGGAACTGAGGAAAGTGCAGGGGGCACGGACCCTATCTAAGGGACGAGGCTTTTGAGAAGCAAATGAGAGAAGGAAAGTGACGAGAAAGTGATCAGAAGGCAACTTCCCTCCCGCCGCTGAGGTAATCCCCTGGGGGATCGGGATGGGGGGTGGGGTAAGAACTCCCGCCCGCGGCTGAGGTAAAGTGGGACCAACAGACGACCTGTCCCCTCCAACCCGTATCCCGCAGTCTGCAGCGACTGCCCGCGCCCCGCGACCTTTCAACGGCCTCTCTGAGGGAGAAGCGCTCCAGTCAGCCGCGGAGCATCTCCACAAGGGCCGCGGTCGGGGTTGAGGGGACGCGCGCGACCGGTGAGGAAGAGCACGTTAGACGCCAGCCTGGCCCTACCTGCCCAGCTCCCGGAGGGCTGGGATCATAGACGCCAGTTCCAAGCCATGCTCGCCCATTCTGAGGACGCGCAGCACTCTTCAATTACAACGAGGCGCGCTCCTGGCGTCTCCACAACTACCTCCGGTGAGGAGGCGCGGCGCCCGACGGAGACTCACGGGGCCCAAAACTCCTCCCGGAAGCCGCGGCCGGTCAGCTCTCTAGGCCTGAGTTCGCTTCCGCGTAGGACCCGGGGGAGGCCTGGAGGCCGTGAGGGGGCGTGGCGAGGGGCGGGACGTGCTCCCGCCCTGTTTCCCGGGCAAAGTTCTCTCTCAGCCTGGAGCTCGGCGGGCGAGATTTGTTAGTATTGGTTTTAAGCTGCTCTGCTCTATCATTCCCAGCCACAGAGGCTCAGAGAAGCCAGACCCCTGAATCTGGGGACGACAGGGGCGTGGTGGGGACCAACCCAGAATCCCTCGCATCATAAACTTGAAAACTGAGGCAATTCAGCAGCTAAGGGCCCGGAATTAGATCGCAGGTGTCCTCCCCACGGAGTCACGCTCCCAGGTTCCTCATTTTCTACCACTCTCTTGACATCCTTTCTGAGAGTTACGGGGCAGAAGTTGGGCCCCTTCTTGTCCTTTCTGTTTCAGCAGATTTCACCACCTCTCCCTCCCCCGCCAACTAGACGTCTCCCTTAGGTTTCCTTGAGGGTTCTCGCACTTTTAATATTGAAAAAGAGAGTTGAATTGTATTTATTTGTGTTTCATAAAGTAAGCAACAGTGCTATGTATTTAATATATTTATGTCACCGTTACGGGCATCTATTACCAGTGATTTAATTTTTTAAGTAAAATCTGGCTTTTGGCTCGATATTTTCTAATCAACACAATTTATGAAAAATGGTCATAATAAGAGACTGTTGACATGTCAAAATTATGTATTTAATCAGACAAGGCGTGTGATGTGCTTACATTTGTTACTTAGCAAATGAGAATAATCAGTATACAGTATCTTAAAAAAAAATACTCAAACTGATGGAGTGAGAGCCAAATACACTCCTGTCTCAGGGAATTTTTGCATTTGTTGCACCCTTTGTCACCCTGCTTATTTAGTTTATATGCAGAAAACATCATGAGAAACGCTGGGCTGGAGGAAGCACAAGCTGGAATCAAGATTGCCAGGAGAAATATCAATAACCTCAGATATACAGATGACACCACCCTTATGGCAGAAAGTGAAGAACTAAAGGCCCTCTTGATGAAAGTGAAAGAGGAGAGTGAAAAAGTTGGTTTAAAACTCAACATTCAGAAAACTAAGATCATGGCATCTGGTCCCATCACTTCATGGCAAATAGAAGGGGAAGCAGTGGAAACAGTGTCAGACTTTATTTTTCTGGGCTCCAAAATCACTATAGATGGTGATTGCAGCCATGAAATTAAAAGACGCTTACTCCTTGGAAGGAAAGTTATGACCAACCTAGACTGCATATTCAAAAGCAGAGACATTATTTTGTCAACAAAGGCCCATCTAGTCAAGGCTATGGTTTTTCCAGTGGTCATGTATGGATGTGAGAGTTGTACTGTGAAGAAAGCTGAGTCCTGAAGAATTGATGCTTTTGAACTGGTGTTGGAGAAGACTCTTGCTAGTCCCTTGGACTGCAAGGAGATCCAACCAGTCCATCCTAAAGGAGATCAGCCCTGGATGTTCACTGGAACGACTGATGTTGAAGCTGAAACTCCAATACTTTGGCCACCTGATGCAAAGAGCTGACTCATTTGAAAAGACCCTGATGCCAGGAAAAATTGAGGGCAGGAGGAGAAGGGGACGACAGAGGATGAGATGGTTGGATGGCATTACCGACTCAATGGACATGGGTTTGGGTGGACTCCGGGAGTTGGTGATGACAGGGCTGCCTGGCATGCTGCAGTTCATGGGATCGCAAAGAGTTGGACATGACTGAGCAACTGAACTGACTTGTCTTGACTTTCATGCTGAAATGTCACCTGAGAGCTTCATATAGACTAGCACACTTAAACTCACTCTTTTCTCCTCCATCCTGACATTTCTTCATGACACGTCTGCATCTCCATTCCTGCCCTGCAAATATGTTCATCAGTACCATTTTTCTACCATATACATAATATATGGTATTTGTTTTTCGGTTTCTGACTTCGTTCTGTGTGACAGACTCTAGGTTCATCCACCTCGCTACAACTGACTCCATTTCATTCCTCTTTATGGCTGAATAATATTCCATTGTGTACTGTATATACAACTTCTTTATCTAATGTGTACTGTATATACAACTTTATTCAAGAATACCATTTCTTAGGTAAAGTGAAGTATGAATTCTGAAGATGATAAGTGAAAAAAAGCAAATGGCAAAGAGATACATAACAATATTAAATCACTACATACCATTTTAAAACCAGACTTTGTGCGAGTGAATCGTGTATACAAACATGTCTGATAAAAGTATAGAAACATGGTTGGGGTCTGGAGAGGGATAGAAGGGAATGAAATGATAAGGTTTCAGCACATTTGTGAAGGTTTTCTTTTAATATGATTAGATTAATCATGATAAATTTAACATTTGTTGTATTTGAGTGACCTACTGACCTCTCCCAAATTCTTCCTTCTGTTCAGATGGCTCTCTGAGCTTTATATGTCATATGCCTACCTTTCTGCTGCATTTTTCTCTTGAATTTTCCCAGACATCTTATTTTTGTTTACATTTTTATTATGGCAATTTTTAACTGTACACAAAAGTAGTGGTGTTGGAGAAGACTCTTGAGAGCCCCTGGGACTGCAAGGAGATCCAATCAGTCCATCCTAAAGGAAGTCAGTCCTGAATATTCATTGAAAGGACTGATGCTTCTGGTCTCATCACTTCATGGGAAATAGATGGGGAAAGAGTGGAAACATTGTCAGACTTTATTTTGGGGGGCTCTAAAATCACTGCAGATGGTGACTGCAGCCATGAAATTAAAAGACACTTACTCCTTGGAAGGAAAGTTATGACTAACTGAGATAGCATATTGAAAAGCAGAGACATTACTTTGCCAACAAAGGTCCATCTAGTCAAGGCTATGGTTTTTTCAGTGGTCATGTATGGATGTGAGAGTTGGACTGTGAAGAAAGCTGAGTGCTGAAGAATTGGTGCTTTTGAACTGTGGTGTTGGAGAAGACTCTTGAGAGTCCCTTGGACTGCAAGGGGATCCAACCAGTCCATTCTTAAGGAGATCAGTCCTGAGGGTTCATTGGAAGGACTGATGCTGAAGCTGAAACTGCAGTACTTTGGCCACCCCGTGTGAAGAATTGACTGATTGGAAAAAGACTCTGATGCTGGGAGGGATTGGGGGTATGAGGAAAAGGGGACGACACAGGATGAGATGGCTGGATGGCATCACTGACTCGATAGACGTGAGTTTGAGTGAACTTCGGGAGTTGGTGATGGACAGGGAGGCCTGGCGTGCTGCGATTCATGGGGTCGCAAAGAGTCAGACATGACTGAGAGACTGAACTGAACTGAACTGATGCTGAAGCTGAAACTCCAATTCTTGGCCACCTGATGCGAAGAACTGACTCAATAGAAAAGACCCTTATGTTGGGAAAGATTGAAGATGGGAGGAGAAGGGGACAACAGAGGATGAGATGGTTGGATGGCATCACCAACTCAATGGACATGAGTTTGAGTAAACTCCAGGAGTTGGTGATGGCCAGGGAGGCCTGGCGTGCTGCAGTCCATGGTGTCATAAAGGGTCAGATACAACTAAGCGACTGAACTGAACTGAGACAAAGTAGGGTAAGAAACATGAGCCCCCCACCACCCAGCCCCATAACCTCACCCAACTCAACAACTATCAGCATATGGCCAGCCTTTGTTTCATCTATAACCACCCCTGTTGTTTCCTCTCTATATAATTGGATTATTTTAAAGAAAATCTCAGACAACTCATCAATTTATCTGTAAAGACTATATTTTGTGTCTCTTAATGATAAGGACTCAGTTCTACCTCCTGTAAGTGTTAAACCCATCCACTTCTCTCTCAGTCCCAGTGCTGTATTGCCATTCTAGTTTCAGACCATTGGATGTCTTATGCCCAAATTACTTCAATGACATTCTTGCTTGTCTTTCTTCCCTTGGGCTTGTTTTCTCTCCAATCTATTCTCATTGAAGTGTTCCAACTTTTTTTGCTCTTCAACAGTATTATTGCAAACATTTAAAATATGTACACTGACATGCATATTTATTAACCACATATATTTAGTGCTATATTCCAATATTCCAATATACGGGACATAATTCAGCTATTGATTGCTTCTTGTCTTCCTCTCCTCCTCTCCCCCTCTGTCTCATTTGGGGTAGTGGAATGTGTAGGGAGAGAAGCAGAAAGCAAAGAAGCTGAGGTGAGTGGGTTCCTGCGTCCTTGGGACCTTGGTTTCCTAACCCCAGCATCTCAGGTCAATTGACAACAGGACACCTACCAATGCCCTGGAAGTTTCAGCCAGCCTGTGTATACTATTATTCTATAATAATTATAGAATTGTCCCCACTGTGATTAAACTTCCCTGTTGGCTCAGACAGTGAAGAATCTGCCTGCCAGTGCAGGAAAAGCTGGTTCGATCCCTGAGTCGGGAAGATCGAGGAGAAGTGAATGGCAACCCACTCTAGTATTCTTGCCTGGAGAATCCTATGGACAGAGGACCCTAGCGAGCTACAGTCCCTGGGATCGCAGAATCTGACATGACTGAGCAACTAACACTTTCACATGATTAAACTAGAGTGAGAAATGACCACCAGGTGGCACAACAACCTAAATGAGACCTAGATGAACTTGTTCTGTCAGATGCCCAAATTCCTGGCTGCTTACCTCAGCAATTTCCATTGAAAGAATCTGCCTGCCAGTGCAGGAAAAGCTGGTTCGATCCCTGAGTCGGGAAGATCTAGGAGAAGTGAATGGCAACCCACTCTAGTATTCTTGCCTGGAGAATCCTATGGACAGAGGACCCTAGCGAGCTACAGTCCCTGGGATCGCAGAATCTGACATGACTGAGCAACTAACACTTTCACATGATTAAACTAGAGTGAGAAATGACCACCAGGTGGCACAACAACCTAAATGAGACCTAGATGAACTTGTTCTGTCAGATGCCCAAATTCCTGGCTGCTTACCTCAGCAATTTCCATTGAAATGCAGTGGACTTTTTGTTTTAAATTCCATTTTCTCAGGATTTTACTGTATATACTAAAATAGAAATCTTAAAAAAAATGAGCTTAAGGAATATAAACATTTTTACAAGTTCCTTTCTACAACTGAATGGACTTCAATACACAGATTCACATTTCAAATTGTTTTTAATAACTTTCATTTCTTAAAATATTTTAAAGTTATTTCTTTTTTTACTACTTAGTAATTTTCATTTTTAATGGTTTTAAAAACTTTGCTCCTAGGTGATACCAATGCTGTTTGGAATTGTTCTGTACAGCAGACAGAGCATCTTTCCAGAACCTGAATGTGATTATGCCGTTTCTGTGCTTCAGTAGCTTGACCATGTGTTGAATATTGTCAGTTTAGTGGGTAAGAAGGGGCTTATGTCTGTTGGTTTTCATTGGATAAAGCCTCAAGTAACAGACCAACATAACCACAAGTCAGCATTCTGAAACTTAATAACGCAGAAAAAGTGATTCTATACAGCCAAGCTGCATCAATTAATTAGTTTAATTCTATTAAACCCATTTAAGAGAAACATTGAAACAGTGCATTATCAAAAAAAACACCTTGTTCTCATAAAGGAGCTTAAAATATTGAAGAAACTTAAATGTAAACTATTTGCTTCTTATTCATGTATACATCTACTGAATCTGTATTACAAGAGTAGGACTCCATTATATTTAGAGATAATTCAGAAATGACATGGAGTACTTTTGTATGTGTCCAGGAGATTTCTATCTCAGTAATGAATTATTGGCATTTACATTGCTAAGGTCTGAAGTATGACCCTAAGATTATATCAAATGTGTTCAAATGGTAAGGATTATGTGCATTTGCAACCATTATTTTGTGTGTGTGCTCAGGCATATTCGACTCTTTCCAACCCTATGGACTGTAGCCCACCAGGTTCCTCTGTCCATAGGATTTATCAGGCAGGAATACTGGAGTGGGTTGCCATTTCCTCCTCCAGGGGATCTTCCTTTCTCAGGGATTGAACCCGAATCTCCTGTGTCTCTTGAATTGGCAGGCAGATTCTTTACCACTGAGCCACCAGGTGGTGCAGGTTTGATTCCCTGGGTCAGGGAGAACTGGAGGAAGAAATGGCAACCTACTCCATATTCTTGCCTGGGAAATCTCTTGGACAGAAGAGCCTGGCAGGCTACAGTCCATGGGGTCGCAGAGAATTGGACACAATTTAGCAACTGAGCACAGGAAGTTCTGTGATACAAATAAAGCTTGAAGAGATGATTCTGAGTTCTCCAACTTGAACATGCATCAGAATCACCTGAAAGGCTTATTAAAACAGATTCCTGAGCACCAGCCCATTCTAATTCAATGGGTCTGAAAGGGACCTCAATGACTTGCATTTTTAATAGGCTCTTAGGTAATGATGACGGAGAAGGCAATGGCACCCCACTCCAGTACCCTTGCCTGGAAAATCTCATGGATGGAGGAGCCTGGTGGGCTGCCATCTATGGAGTTGCACAGAGTCAGACATGACTGAAGCGACTTAGCAGCAGCAGCATCAGGTAATGCTGATGCTGCTTGTCCGTGTACCACCCTTTAGGTTAGCACCATTTTAGAGTAGTGTTTCTTACCCTTGACCACACACTGAAATTATGTGAGTGAGATGGTATCTGGGTATGGTAAACCTCATTAGAGTCCAAGAAGGCAGAGTAGGAAGACCTTGAGCTAACCTCGTCCCACAGGCACATCAGAATTATTGATATAATTATTTACAGAGTAACTTGTTGAGAAAGACTGGAAGACCAGCAGAAAAGATCTTCTACAACTACAGATATAAGGAAGGAACCACAATGTGATAGGTAAGAGGGGCGGAAACATGGTATAGTTAAGACCCAAATGGGCAACCCACAAATTGAAGCATAATCACATCTGCCCACCCAAGGAGTGAGGGGTTTGAGCCCCACATCGGGCTCCCCAAACTAGGGGTTCTGCACCAGGAAGACAAGGCCTCAGAAAGTTTGGCTTTGAAGACAAGTGTGGGAGAGCCAGAAGGCTGGGGGAAATAAAGACTCTTAAAGGGCACACACAATATCTCACATGCTCCAGAACTCAGGACA
This sequence comes from Aepyceros melampus, assembly GCA_006408695.1. Classification (NCBI taxonomy): domain Eukaryota; kingdom Metazoa; phylum Chordata; class Mammalia; order Artiodactyla; family Bovidae; genus Aepyceros; species Aepyceros melampus. The sequence goes on along the minus strand of SJXQ01002024.1, from coordinate 151,028 downwards.
GAAGTGAGAATTTGAAATGAACCTGGGTCAGATCTTAAGAGCCTCCCAGAGAGGCACAGCCCTGGAGACATAGACAGTGGTAGCAGCCATTTTGGGGAGCACTGTGTACCACAAGGACACTGGAGCTGACAAATGCCATTTGGAATCCTGTCACTGGCAGGATTAGCACCAGGACTCAGCCCTGCCCACTGGCATTTGACAGTCTCACCTACCAGTAGGCGTGCTGCCTTAAGACTCCCTGAGCACACAGCCACCCTAACTCAGCCCCACACAGGGGCCCTGGCCCTGGCCCTGAACACCAGTGCATTAGCATTAGCCTTAGGGCCCCAGAGCCAGAGACCCTGGGATCTGCTTCCATCCACCAATGGGCTGGCATTAGCCCAGGGATTTGCCTTAGCCACCAGTAGGTAGACACCAGCCCTAGGACCCCCGGGGCCCCGGCCCCACCCACTAGTAGGCCAAAACACCAGCTCAAGGACCCCAGGCTCTGCGACCAGAGACCCTAGGGTGCAGCTCTATGCACTAGTGGGCTGGTACTAGCCCCAGAAGTTCCTTACTCACCAGCGGATGGATGCTAGTCCAGGACTACCACAGCCCTGCAGCTTGCTGAACCAGGACCCAGCCCACCCATCAGCAGCTCCGCACCAGTCCCAAGACCCTGTGGGTCCTAGTCCAGCCCACCAGCAGACCAACACCAGCCCTAGGACACCCTACCCCTACCCTGGCCCCCGGCCTTGCCCACCAGCAGATGGATGACAGATCTGAGACAAATTAGACCCCTCACCCAGCTGCCCTGGGATTGAGCCACACTCACCAGTGTGCCAACACTAGCTTTGGGACTCGTTATATCAGGAACTGGCCATACCCACCGGCAGGCCAGTACTAGATCCCGCACCCACAGCCCTGCAATCATGCACCCCAGATCCTGACCCCACCTACCAGGGGCCACTACTAGTCCCCAGACCCAATAGGGCCCCACAGCCAGCAGCCTCTACACAAAGCAGGATCTGGCAACTAACCAGATCAGCAACCAGCCATGCCTACAAGACCACCCACAGTAGTCAGCACATTCCAAAGAAGGCATAGCCCAAATGGAGAGCACTCCTAGAATATAGGTCTGGCGACCAGAGGGCAGTGTTCTGTTGGGACTCATAGGACATCTACAAGAAGCCACTTCTCCAAGGTCAGGAAACATAACCAACCTACCAGATACATACAAATAAAGGCAAAAAACTAGGCCAACAGAAGCAATAAGGGAATATGTTCTAAATGAAGAAAGAAGATAAAACCCCAGAAGAAGAACTAAGTGGAGATAGGCAATCTTCCCGATAGTTCAAGGTAATGATTATAAAGATGTTCAGAAAACTAGGGAGAAGATTGGGTGAGCAAAGTGAGACGTGAGAAGTTTTTAACAAAGAGAAAATATAAAGAAACAGATGAAGAATAACTGAAATGAAAAGTACAGTAGAAGGGATCAAAGTAGATGGTACAGAGGAACGGATCAGCAAGCTGGAAGACAGAGTAGTGGAAATGCTGAAACTGAACAGAGAAACGAAGAAAAAAAAGAAGTGAGAACAATTTAAGAGGTCTCTGAGACAACATCAGCATACTAACATTTCTATAAAGATCCCAGAAGAAGAGAGAAAGGAACAGAATACATCCTTGAACACAGAATAGCTGAAAACTTCCCTAACATGGGAAAGGAAACAGACAATCAAGTTCAAGAGGCACAGAGTCCCAAACAGGATCAACCCAAAAGAGACCACACCAAGACACGCTGTAATTAAAATGACAAAGGTAAAGAAAATATTGAAAGCAGTAAGAGAAAAGCCACAAATTATGGGCAAGGAAACTCCCATCAGTCTATCAGCTGACTTCTCAGCAGAAACTCTGCAGGCCAGAATGGAGTGGTGTGATGTATTTAAAAAGACAAAAGGGGGAAACTACAATCAAGAATATTCAAGCCAGGCAGAGCTGCTTGCCTGCCAGCTTGCATCTCTTACAAGCGTCCTATGTTAATAAATCTATTTCTTGCCTATTACTTGGCCTCTCACTGAAGTCCTGTGCTGAGATACAAAGAACCTGAACCTCAGTAAGTCCAGACACCAGGCAAGACTCCAGCCTCCATGACCTTTCCTGAATTCCAAAGAGCTGATCAACAGCTGCTAATCGAGGGAGGAGTGGCCAAGAAACCACCTGACGCAAGATTACAGGGACCAGAGAAGAACATCGAGCTTAGGGGACCAACCACTCAAGAGGTGGGGGGGGGAAATAGACGAAGGAGGCCAAAAGTTACCAGCTTTGCTGATCCGTTCCTCTGTACCATCTACTTTGATCCCTTCTACTGTACTTTTCATTTCAGTTATTCTTCATCTGTTTCTTTATATTTTCTCTTTGTTACAAGAAAGTACTTGGGATGCAATGTGCACGTATGTGTGTGTGCTCGGTTGCTCAGTCGTGTCCAACTCTTAGTGACCCAATGGACTGTAGCCCTCCAAGCTCACCTGTCCAGGAGTCTCCAGACAAGAATGCTGGAGTAGGTTGCCATTCCTCCTCCAGGGAATTTTGCTGAACCAGGGATCGAACCTGTGTCTCCTACATCTCCTGCATTGGCAGGCGGGTTCTTACCACTGAGCCACCGGGGAAGCCCCAGTAAGACATAAATATATAAATACACAGAGTGGGTTGCCATTTCCTACTCCAGGGGATCTTCCCAACTCAGGGATCAAACATGTATCCCTATGTCTCCTGCATTGGCAGGCAGGTTCTTTACTACTAGCGCCACCTGGGAAGCCCAAAGATATATTATTTTGTAATATATAACTTATTTATATATATATATTACTTTGTATATTTATTTATATATTACAAAATAATATGAAAAATTAAAAGTATTTGGCATCCCCAGAGATTATGATTTGATTGATTTGGAGTAAGACACACACACACATATATATATATATATATATATATACACACACATACATATTTATGTATATATATAAATGCATTTGTCTCTTTGCCAACAAGTTCAAGCATCTACTCATATGCCTGTTAATCATTTGGATTTCTTCTTCTGTTAATTACTTACTTAGGACTTTATCAGTTTTATTTTGGTTGCATCTTCTTATTGATTTATAGGAGCATTTTAATATATTATGGATATTAACTCTTTTCTGACAGATACTCTGAAAATACTTTTTCTTTGTCAGTTGCTTGTCATACAGAAATTTTATTTTTTATTGTATCAAGTCTGTCCATATTTTTCTTAATGTCTTCTGAGTTTTGAGTATTGCTTGGGAAGATAAGAGCTTCCCTGGTGGTGGTGGTTTATTTGCTAAATTGTGTCCTACTCTTGCGAACCTATGGACTGTAGCCTGCCAGGCTCCTCTGTCCATAGGATTCTCCAGGCAAGGATACTGGAGTGGGTTGCCATTTCCTTCCCCAGGGGATCTTCCCAACTCAGGAATCAAACCTAGGTCTCCTGCATTGCAAGCAGATAATTTACTTACTGAGCTACTAGGGAAGCTGGCAGTTTTAAGTAAAGAATCTGCCTGCAATGCAGGAGACACAGAAGACTTGGGTTTGATCCCTGGGTCAGGAAGGACCATGTATTTGTTGTTATGCCCTGGAGGAGGGCATGGCAACACGCTCCGGTATTCTTGCCTGGAGAATACCATGGACAGAGGAGCCTTGTGGTCTACAGTCCATACAGTCGCAAAGAGTCAGACAGGACTGAAGCAGTTTAGCACACACGCAGGAAGATTAACTCCAAGGTTAAAAGTGTTCTTTTATAGTTTATACAAGATCTTTGTATTTGAGTTTCCTATTCCTAGTATTCATTTATTACTTGATCATTTTTGAGTAAGACAACATGTTTCCCATATGGACCATGTATTTGTTGGGATTGAAGTCCCTTTTGCTAGTTTAAGAATAAAGAGGAATATTACAAGATGTAGATAATATACAGAATTGTTGAGAGAAATGGACTTCATCGTGAGAATTCAAGAACTCCTCAAATTATCTGTAAAAGTGGCTGTGAACTCTGAAAAGGATCAGGAAGCTGCCCAAAGAGGATCATGCCTTCCCTCTCTTCTCATACAATTCAATTTTCAACCAAAAGGTCTTACATGACTTGAAAGTGAAAGTGTTAGTCACTCAGTCATGTCTGACTCTTTGTGATCCCATGGATGGTTTTTATTTCTTTAAAAAGGCTGCCAGCCTCGGTCTATGAAATACTCCAGGCAAAAATATTGGAGTAAGCAGCCATTCCCTTCTCTGGGGGATCTTCCTGATCCAGGGATCGAACCCAGGTCTCCTGCATTGCAGGCAGATTCTTTACTGTCTGAGCCACCAGGGAAGCCCACAATGACTGGATGAAGCCTTACATGATTTGATGAAACCTAAATCATATCTGGAACCATACTGATAAGTAAATGTGGGTGTTTAGAGCTTGGCTCTCCAAACTTCTTGAAGGCATTCAAGAAGGTAGCTGGGACAATCCACAGTATCATTTAGTATATTATTGACTAGTCTCTCACTTTCCCATTTTTTTCTAAAATTTCACTTAGTTTTGACTGTGTAGGTTTTTGTTGCAGCACATGAGCTTTCTCTAGTTGCAAAGAGCAGGCGCTACTTTCTAGTTCTGGTGCAAGGGCTTTTCATTGGGGTGGGTTCTCTTGTTTCCGAGCAGGGGCTCTAGGGTGTGTGGGCTTCAGTGGTTGGAGCATGTATCCTCAATAGTGTGGTATACAGGCTTAGTTGTCCTAAGGCATAGGAATCTTCCTGGACCAGGGATCAAACCTGTGTCCCCTGCATTGACAGGGGATTCCCAACCACTGGACCAACAGGGAAGTCCCCTTCCCCATTATTCTGATGTATCATCATCTGCATAAATACATGATAGATGAAAAAGTATTTGGAGACAGTCTGTCATACCCACAGCTGTTTTCCTTTCCTATTTCTCATCTGTTTCAATTCATGTTGCACATTAGTTTATTGTTTTCAACTAAGAATGTGGAAGGTGTAGAGGATAGAGAAAGTAAACAGTCCCAGATCACCCTCCCGTGCCCTCAAGTGATTTCCCCTCAGTGTCTGTTAGGCTGACTTAGTCCTGGAAAAATTCCTCAGCTGGTTCTTCCAGTTCCTACCTGCTCATCTACATCTATTCTAAAATGGGCTCATCTATTTCATTCTTTATCTCAGTCATCAAAGTTTTAAATTCCCAACTATCTAATCAAAATTTTTGTACTGGAAATATATTATTATTCTTTGAATATTATTATATTCATATAGTCATTATTATATTCATATATTATATTCACTGGAAATATATTATTATTCTTTGAAATATTAATAATATTTTTCAAATATTATCTTCTAACTCTCAAATGTTATTGCCTAACTCTGTTTTCTCTAATATTATTTGTAGAGATGGTGCTTCTCACAGTCATTTATCCTTAAATGTGTGATATAATGTATAGCTATCTGTTCAGTTTTGTATTTTATTTATTTTTATTTAAGTATTGTTGATTTAACAATTCTGTATTTTAGAATTTCTCTCTCTTTTTTTTTTGGATCTTAGTTCCCTGACCAGAGATCAGACGTGCACCGCCTTTGGTGGAAGCATGGAGTCTTAAACACTGGACCGCCCATGAAGGCCTCATTTTACCTTTTTATTCACTGTAGTCATCCTCAGGGCTTCCCAGGGGGCTCAGTGGTAAAGAATCCACCTGCCAACGCAGGAGATGCAGGAAATTTGGGTTCGATCCCTGGGCTGGGAAGATCCTTTGGCAACCCACTCCAGTATTCTTGCCTGGGAATTCCCATAGAAAGAGGAACCTGGCGGCTTACAGTCCATGAGTCACAAAGAGTTAGACACATCTTAGTCACTGAGCATGTGCATAGCCATCCTCTGCCAATCTGGGGTATAGAATAGTACTTGAGAGGTAAGGATGTGTTGGTAGCTCACCTTCCAGGTGTGGAAGACTCTTATTCCTGGAACTCTGTAGCTAATTGGATCACAGTTTAGACCCCACTGAGGTATAGAAAGGTGTTGGCTAACCTGGCTGCTCTAAACCTCTTAGGGCCCTCTTTCCATTTCCTGATCTGTTAGCTAGCCTTGTACACCTTCCCCTCAACTGTTCCATCCTTTGCCTTAGCCTCCTCCTCTGCATGATTTGAGCTGAACTCTCTTTCCATTTTCTTTCTCTGAGATGTGATCTTTCTGTATTCTGAGTTTTTTTTTTTAATTAATTAATTTATTTATTTATTTTTGGCTGTGCTGGGTCTTTGCCACTGCCCAGGCTTCTTCTCTAATTTCAGTGAGTGGGGCCTACTCTCTAGCTGCAGTGCACCGGTTTCTCATTTCAGTGGCCTCTCTTGTTGTGGAGCATGGACTCGGGGCATGAAGGCTTTAGTAGTTGTGGCAATGTGGACTTCAGAAGTTGTGGCTCCTGGGCTCTAGAGCACAGACTCAGTATTTGTGGTGCATGGACTTAGCTGCTCGTGGCATGTGGGACTTTCCCAGCCCAGGAATTAAATCTGTGTCTCCTGCGTTGGCAGGTGGATTCTTTACCACTGAGCCACCAGGAAAGCCCTGTATTCTGTTTTTTCAACATTCCTGGTTTGTTGATGGCAGTTTTTCTTATTTTCCTAGGATTTTTTTTTAAATTTCTTAAAGGTATCTTCTCTATCATTCCTTGAAATTGTATGTGGTAGGTAGGGTATAGGTGCATGTGTTTGGTTGGCTATTTTGATCCAATTTCTATTAAATAGTGTATCTATGTGTGTGTGAGAGAGCAAGAGAGAGAGAGAGAGATTTTGCATTATTTACTATTTCATTTCTCAGATTATTCTTTTCTTCTCCAATGACATAAAAAAATAAAGCTAGAGTGACAATGAATCTTAGGCTTTTTCACCTGTATTATTCTTCTTTATTCTGAAAAAAAGAAAAAGATCAAATAAAAATTTTTCTACCATACCTCTTGGTATTAGCCAATGTCATTCTAAATGCTCCCAATTTAGGGGAGCATTTTGCAAGGGGGCATGGGTTTGATGGTTGGGGAATGATCTCACATGCTGCATAGTGTGGCCAATTTGTTTTAAATTTTAAATTAAAAAAAAAAGATGCTCCTACTTATCCTGAAATAGGAGGTAAATTGGTAGGAGCTGACATCAGGATTAGAATCAGGGAATGGGTAGCAATTGGTGTGGTTATAAGCATTTTAGAAACCACCAGAGTCTGGGGAACTAACACTAACCACATTCACAGAAACTCACTTTATAACCCCAAATACCTGGTTGGTTTTTTCTTTTTTTTCTTTTTTTTTTTTTTTTTTTTGAGTATGGGATATACTTGCCTGGTGGTTCAGTCAGTAAAGAGTCTGTCTGCAATGTGGGAGACCCAGGTTCCATCCCTGGGTTGTGAAGATCCCTTGGAGAAGGAAATAGCTACCCACTCCAATATTCTTGCCTGAAAAATTCCATGGACAGAGGAGCTTGGTGGGTTGGACTTGACTGAGTGACTAACACTTTCCTTCACTTTTCTTTCTTTCATGGGATATGTTGTAAATTTGCAGGGACTTGTGATAACACAAATTTGGAGTTGGATTTGAGTTGGATTCCTAGTCCACCACTCATTCATTCTCTCTCTGTTTTTAATATTTCTGAATCTTCACCTTTGTCCTTTGTTGTTGTTCAGTTGCTAAGTCTTGTCCGACTCTTTGAGACCTCGTGAACTGCAGCTTGCCAGGCTTTCCTGTCCTTCCCTATCTCCCTGAGTTTGCTCAAACTCATGTCCATTGAGTTGATGATGCCATGCAACTGTCTCATACTCTGCCGCCCCCTTCTCCTCCTGTGCTCAATCTTTCCCAGCATCAGGGTCTTCTTCGTGAGTTAGCTCTTTGCATTAGGTGGTCAAAGTATTGGAACTTATGTATTATTCTTATTAATATTATTATAATACTAATATTTTTATAAGCTGTAGAAGAGCCAGAAAATAATCCCTATTTCAATTGAAGTTGGTGATTTTATTTTTTTTAACCTACAGGTGGAACATATAATTGGGCATAAATTCATGTGATTAAACAAATGTTTAAAATGTTTAAAACAAATGTTTAAGATTGGGACTATTCTGGAAAAACAGGAACATAAGGTTATGATAACTAGAGTGTATACTTTTGAGTGTATACTTCTGGCACAACCAGAATACTTGTGCCCACCAAATACAACATCTTTTCTCTGTGACTTCTTCCTATCTGATGGCATTATTTCCAGCGCTTTCAAACTATTATTCTTTCAATTAACAGTGGGATCTTCTTATCAAATAAATTCTCAGAGTATACCTGGATATGGAACTAATAGTGCTCTGGTTGGACTGGGATCCTTAACCCAGAGTTCTGCTTATTTATCATTTCCATGACAGCCCAGGCTCCTGGAAACACAATTTGAAGAACTTATTTCTCACTGGTGGATATGTAATCAGTTTAGCAGGTAACAGTTTTCTTTATCATTATTATACATTGGTGTGCATTTCTAATTATGTACTTTGTTCACTGTTTTATTTTTGCGAGATACTTTGGGAAAATATTTTTTCAGCAATACATTTACAAATTACATTTGGTTACTTTTGGAGGTGGGTTTTTTCAGATATTTTATATTGATTATGTTTAGCTTCTTCTACAGATGGTGATTTTTTGTTGTGGTTTTTGCCTTCTCTAAATATCAAGTTATACCATATTTAGAGTTTACACTTCCTCAAGACCTCATCTTGGTCAATATCCCCACTAAATAAAGAACTCATAGGAGTCTTTGATTAAATTTTCTTTACCTTTATTGGAAAATATATAAAATGAATGTCATAAATTTAAAGTGTACAATTTAGTTTGGACAGTTGTACATTTCTGTGAGATTCCACTGTAATCAATAAAAGCTTTCTTTTCCATCATCCTCAAAAGATTATTACTGCCTCTTGATAGCCCATTCCTTCCTTCACTCCTTGCTCCAGGCAATTACTAGTTTGCTTTTTGTCAATTTAGGTTATTTTGAACTGCATATAAATGGAATCATTTATTTGTCTCTGCATAATAATTTTGAGATTTATCCATATTGGAGCCTGTGTGAGTAATTCTCCCCTTGCCCTTTTTCCTGATGAGTAGTATTCCTTTGCATAGATGCACCACAATTTGTTTATCCATTCACCTGTTGGTGGGCATTTGGGTTCCTTCTGATTGGGCCCAGTGTGAAAAATAGGCCTTCCCAGATGGCTCAGTCGTAATGAATCCACCTGCCAACGCAGGAGATGCAGGGGACTTGGTTTCAGTCCCTGGGTCAGGAAGATTCCCTGGAGGAGGAAATGGCAATCCACTCCAGTATTCTTGCCTGGGAAAACCTGCCGACAGAGGAGCCTGGCGGGCTATAGTTCATAGAGTGGCAAAGAGTGGGACAGGATTGAGCATACATACAAGAATATTGTGAAAAAAAAAAAAAAAGCTGCCATGAACATTCCTATTCCAGTCTTTGTATGATTATATTTTGATTTCTCTTGGGCAATATCTATGAACAAGTGCTTCGCAAACTTGACTGTGGATAGGAATCACCTGGAGGGATTGTTGAACCACAGATCCCATATCTATGAATGGAATGGCTAGATTATATGGCAGATGTGTGTTTAACCTTTTAAGAAATACATTGTGAGAACTTACACCTCCTCTTGTACATCTGGGCTCAGATAAGGAGCCACTGATTTCTCTAGGTTTAACACAGGGGAAAATCCTCATCCTCCTCAGCCTTAGCCTTGCTCAGTTATGTCCGACTCTTTGTGACCCCATGGACTATGGCTCCCCAGGCTCCTCTGTCCATGGGATTCTCCAGGCAAGAATACCAGAATGGGTTGTCATGCCCTCCTCCAGGAGATCTCCTCAACCCAGGGATTGATCCGGATCTCTTGCATTGCAGGCAGATTCTTTACCACTGAGCCACCAGAGAAGCCAGCCTTAGCCCACCTACTTCAATTGCTTATCATCTCCTTTGGGTTTCTAAAATAACTCCAACATCCTTCTTCTCTTAAGCTGTACTAATATCGACTCAGGATTTCTTGAGTAGCTGTTTTGTACCCAGCACTGTGCTAGACACTAAACGGTCACACAAAACTTTGAGTTAAATGGGGACCCCCTCTTGTTGCCCAGACACAGTCTGGGAGACCACAACAATAGGTTATGCTACAGGCAAAATACATGAGTACTCTTTGTGGTTGCATTCCACTCACTTGACTCACATGCTAGAGGAAATATTCCACCTTTATTTGCTTGTAAAGCTGTAGTTATTTATTTATTTTTAAAGTAGGTGTGGCTGTTAAATGAAGAGGAAGTGCTATGTGAAATCCCAGAGAGGAAGAGAGAGAGAAACTTTCTCTTTTAATATCTATGTCTATATATCTTTTCTCTGGACCAGAGGTCAAGAGAAATATGTAATTTGATATATGCCCTGTGCTCAGTCGCTCATTCGTGGCCAACTCTTTGTCACCCCATGGACTGTAGCCCGCCAGGCTCCTCTGTCCATGGAATTTTCCAGTCAAGAATACTGGAGTGGGTTGCCACTTCCTTCTCCAATTTGATATATACATATATTTAATATACATTAAATTACATACATATATTACATAAATTTATACATGCAGCTTCCAGGTGGCTCAGTGGGTATAGAATCTACCTGCAATGCAGGAGATACAGGAGACGCAGTTTTGATCCCTGCGACGGCAAGATACCCTGGAGGAGGGCATGGTGCTGTGCTCTGCTTAGTCGCTCAGTTGTGTCCGACTCTTTGCGACCCTATAGCTTACGAGGCCCCTTGTCCATGGGGATTCTCCAGGTAAGAATACTGGAATGGGTTACCATACCCTCCTCCAGGGGATCTTCCCAACCCAGGGATTGAACCCAGGTCTCCCGCATTGCGGGAGATTCTTTACTTTCTGAGCCACCAAGGAAGCCCATGTGTGTGTGTGTGTGTGTGTGTGTGTGTAGATATGTATGTATATATATATATATATATAAAATCTTTTCTCTTGATCAGAAGTTCGCAGCATGTGGTATCCGAATTAGCAGCGCCAGTTTCCCCTGAGAAAATGGTAGCCATGCAGATGGTGGGGCCTCGTCTAGATCTACTTGAATCTGAACTCTTGAGAGTGGGATCTGTGGTTCAACAATCCCTCCAGGTGATTCCTATCCACAGTCAAGTTCGCGAAGCACTTGTAAGCTCACCCAAGCGGTGTAGATGGTCATCTTTAGGCTTGGCGGAGGATGTGTCCCGGGTCGCTTTGGGCAGTAGGGATAAAGTTGCGCAGTGCCCCTCCACCTCTCCTCCTCTTCCCCACGCCTCTCCCAGCACCTGCAACTCCACTTCAGCTCTTGGCCTCGGGTCCTTTACCCCGGGAGCCGCAGTCAAAACGCGGCAAGTGGATTCGGAGTCTGCCTGCCAGAGTGCCGGCCGGGCATGCGTAGTGGCGCCAGGGCAGCAGCTAGGCTGGCGCGACTGGGGAGCCGCAGAGCAGATCTGCGTGTACCGGGATCCGGAGCGGCAGCTACTCGCTCGAGGGCAGAACGGCGGCTGCAGGTACGCTGCGCGGTGCGGCGGAAGGGATCCAAGAGAAAGCCTGGATCGATAGGCAGAAAACAGAGCTTTACTTCCTCGCCAGCTCGGCGGCTCCAGAGGAGTCTATGCGAGTTTCCCTCGCTGGAGAGGTGTCTCGGGCGCCCGCTCTGCAGCGCGGCGCCCGCCGACCTCGGGGTGCGCTTGTGCCAAGTTTGGGCAGTAAGTAGTGTGGGCAGGTGTTAGTTACATCCTGTATTTATGCTGGCTGTTTGCACAGTAAGCTGGAGAACGGCATTATGACTCTTTGCATGAAGTTAGGCATTTTGTTAACTTTTCTATTTTCCTCTCTCTTAAACTTTGGATGCCTACTGGTGAGGCTTTTTGATCCAGCTCTTTTGCTTGTGTGACTGGTTTATTTGCCTTTGGCCTTTTGCTGCATGGGATCAATAGGACTGGAGTGATCTGTGGTTTCTGGTTTGGGCGCCTTTTCCGGAGCCGGGGTCGGGGGGATCTCCTGGACGCGGCGTTAAAAAAAGCCAACTTTCAGCGTATTTCAGTGCCAAAAACTTTATGCATTTCAGCTGCATTTTAAAGTAGAGACGTTGTGTGTTTGCTTCGGCAGTACATATAATACAGACTTCCTAAAGTCCAAGATGTATTTCCGCCTTACTTTTCTACATTATTGTTTTTTCAGGCATCGTTTGGTATTCTTGAAAGGGAGCTGTCTCTTACATGAGTAACAGAGCTCTCACTTTCTCCCCTTTCTTTACCCAGTCACATTTTCTAACTCACACAGAAATATTTTATCCTGGGTCTGCCATATTGGACACACTCGTAAGATTTTAAGGCTGTGCCGCACACATTTTTTGGATAACCGGTGAGCCATAAACAAAATTTTGGGACCGCACACTGAACATTCTTTAAGTGTTAAATTTGCAAGATGGGAGGCAGATACATAGAATTAATAAGTTTAGAAGAAAGAAATTTGTAGTTCAGGAGGAGACACCTGTATGGAAAGATAATACAGATATTGCAGTTTCCTTCAACTCCCCCCAACCCTCCCCCCTACCATGATGAATGTTTTAATGGAAGAAATAATATACAGTTGGTTTAGTTTTGGCCTGTGGAGACCTTTGAGGTCAGCCAGTTCAGCTGCTTCAGTTTACAAGTGAGAAAACCGAAACCAACCAGGTTAAATGACTTGATGCGGCCGTGGAGCCCCTCCTTGGCAAAGCTGGGCCTTGGACCCAAGTTTTCTGATTTGCAGGGCTCTTTATGCCATCCTCTGCTGATACTCTCCTCAGGGTTTAGCGAGATTATTGCACTTTCTTTTTCTCTTCTACCTCCTTATATTGTGTGTGTGTGTGCATGCACACACATGAGCACTCACACACTTAGTCGCTCAGTGGTGTCAACTCTTTGTGACCTCATGGACCAAAGCCTGCCAGGCTCCTCTGTCCATGGGATTCTCCAGGCAATACTGGAGTGGGTTACCATGCCCTCCTCCAGGAGATCTTCCCCACTGAGAGATCGAACCCAAGTCTCTTATGTCTCCTGCATTGCAGGCAGATTCTTTACCTTCTGAGCCATTCGGGAAGCCTCCTTTTATTTTGTAGTCTGGCTTAAACTGAAAATTAGCTATTCCTGCTACTAAACTTGCTTACCTTGTAAACTCGTTTCAAATAGTACCTTCTAGGGACTTCACTGGAGATCCAGTGGTTAAGACGTCAAGTATCCAGTGCAGAGAGTGCAGTTTGATCCCTGGTCAGGGAACTAAGATTTGGATGTTGGGTGGGATAGCCAACCCCCCAACCCCTACAAAACAAAGAGTACCCTCTCAAGCCCCTGCTAACAATTGACTGGTCTTGAAATTGCCCTCTTCCTTGTCTCAGAGTACCTGTTTGCCTCTTTCTTTGTTGAAGTCTTGCCTACGAAGCAAGGTGTAGCTCAGGTGTGCCTCTTCCTAGAAGCCTTCTTTGATTACTATAGCCAGAAAGTAGCTCTCCCTTTTCTGAAGCCTCTAACATTGGTTAGTGTTGTCTGTGCTAGTATCCCCCTTCATCTTTAGTATCCTGGATTGTTGAATTTTAATACATGTCCCAACTTCCTGACCAGTGTGTGTAAGCTCTGGGAGCTTCAGGCCTCTGATGTAGACATCCCACACAAAACTAAGCAAAAATAATGCTCTTGGTACTATTTGTGGGAGGAAGTGAAACAGGGACAGTTTGGTAAAGGGATTTGATGTGGATGTTCTGTGAAATGAAGGAGGTCACCTTAGAGCTCTAGCAAGACAGTGGACAAGTCAAACCAGTCTGATGGGATGTTTCTCATATCTTCATCAGAGGTCATGGATCATGACCTCTAAGTTCTGGGGATAGGAGTCAATCCATAAAAGAGGAGAGTTGCCTAAGGCCTGGATGTAAGCACGTGATTCAAGTGCAGAGTGAAGAACTCAGATGTAAGAAATCATACAAAGGGGGAGGCATTTGGTAAAAGACTGGGTGCAGGAACATCCCTGGCCATCCAATGATTAAGACTCAGAGCTTCCACTGCAAGAGGCACAGGCGAGTTCCATCTCTGGTCAAAGAACTAAGATCCCTCATGCCTTGCCACATGACCCCAGCCCTAAAAAAGGCTAGATGCAGAGAAGAAAAGATATTTTGAAAATTGCTTTAGTATCAGGTTTGGGATGTTGGTAATGATACTTTTCTTATTATATTATAAATAATACCCAGTTATAACATTATCTGCTTCTCTTTTTCATATAGTTGTATGGTTGTCTCACTTCCCATTCTAGATGATAAGTTCTTTGGAGGATGTTCTTTAATTCCTCACAATGCCAGGCACGTAGATTTGCAGTATTAGATACTCAACTGTTATTGCCTGAATAAACAAACAAGTGTATTTGACACGGGGAAGATGGGCACTAAAGATCTTACAGCTATGTACTGTGCTTAGTCATTCAGCCATGTCCGACTCTTTGCAACCCCATGGACTATACAGTCCATGCACTTCTCCAGGCCTGAATACTGGAGTGGGTAGTCTATCCCTTCTCTAGGGGATCTTCCAGACCCAGGAATCGAACCGGGGCCTCCTGCATTGCAGGTGGGATTCTTTACCAGCTGAGCTACCAGAGCTATGAGGTAGCCCTTCATCCAGGCCATCACCCCCTCATGATGTAGAGGAGGAGCTGATATATACTTAGCTAGTTAGTGGTGTAGGCAGATCTTCTGCTATACTTTCGTTAACCCTAACTTTTCAAGGTTAACAATCCCAAGATTCATTTGCCATGGAGATATTCTGTGGATTTGGGGGGAACTTGGTAGCTAGTGGAGGATATCTGTGTAACTGGAAGCGGTGAGACACAAGAGGTGACTGGCCAATTCAATGCTGAGTGCACAGAAGAGGGGCATGACTGTAGACCTGGGGACCTCCACATGATGAAGTCGAGAACGTCCCTTCATTGAGGGAAAGGATGTGATAGCTTATCTTGTCAGGGGCAGCAGATGGGCCGCAAGTGGGCCCCAGATCCTTGGACTGAGAGTGTGTTTGAGGGACATTTTACATTACCAGGAGCAATGTTTCTGAGAGTGGTGTTTATGGCCCAGTAATGGGCTAAGTTTGAGATAGAATTGTGATCAGACTTTCCACTTGGAAAAAACAGACAGAAGGCAGTGCTTCCCAACCCATCTTGGATCAAGAAGTAGTTTGGGATATTTTGTTTATTTTGAACAGATGTTGCAAATAGCTGTTTTGCAAATCAAAACACAGTCTTTTCACTGAGCTTTCTATGGGCACACAGTATCAAGGGAGCTGTTGGAAGGCACTCGTCCTTTCTGTTGTCAGTCACACTATAGTTGATTACCGTCTTCAACTGTTGTCTTCTCTCTCTCTTTTTAAAAATACTTATCTGTTTGGCTGTGCTGATCTTAGTCACGGCACACCAGATCTTTTAGTCGCACCATATAGGAGCTAGTTCCCTGACCAGTGATTGAACCCAGGTCCCCTGCTTTGGGTGTTGGGAGTCTTAGCCACTGGACCACCAGGGAAGGCCTGATACCTCCTCTTGTAAGAGTTAAGAAGAAAGAACAGTTGAGCAGAGAAACTGAACTTGAGAGATGTTTACTCGTGGGAAGGAACGGCTTGGCCAAATATAGAGGGATTTTTTTTTAAAATCATGACATTAGTCAAAATTGATTGGACAGCCAAATGCAAAATCAGGCAGTACATTGAAGTTAATGTCTCATACACTTAAACAATACCCAGATACTAAATTCTAGAGTAATATATCCCTGTGTAAAATGACTACAGTATGTAACTTTTGAATAATAATAATAATAATCACAGCTTGTATTTTAGGATGTTTTTTTACAGACCAGACACTATACTGAACACTTTATCAGCAATATATCATTGAATCTCTACAAACCATTCTGAGAGGTTGGTGCAGTTATTCCTGTTTTATAGCCCAGAAGACTGAGACTTGTGTAGAAATCACATTTCTGATGTCACATCATTAACAAGTGGGTGAGCTGAACTTGGATCCCAGGCCCCTGTGACTTCAGACTTCAGGCACAGAGAGCTAAAGCAAAATGAAAAACTTTATCCTTGGTAACCCTAACAGATGCTTAGAGTGGCTACAGATTTTATCTGGTGACACTTCCAATGATCTATGAGCCAGATTTCATAAGAGAAACAAAACAACAGAGATGCATCTTTCTGGGTTTTGTTTTTAAAATTATCCCACTCAGTGTTTATCTTCTTTTTACCCTCAAAGCCTTTCTGGAGGCAGCAGAGATGGCATCTCCTTCTCTGAGTGCACGTAAAGCTCTTTAGAGGTGACGGATGTGAGATGGTGGTAATCCAGGAAATGCCTCTGGGGTATGGAAGTGAGACACTCACCTTGTGTATGAGCCTAAGGATTCTAGAGTGAACAATTCACAAGGACTTTTTCGCCTGGGATCCATTGTGGGAGTTCCTAGATCTTTGGGTCCCGCCCCTTACCCTGGTCTCAGATCTTTAACCTGTGGTCAAAATCCTCAGGCTGAATGCGTGCCTGGACACTTCCTCCAGGATCCTTCAGTCCAGGGAGTTCTGAAGTCAGTGTTGCAGGTGGAGGTGGGTGTCAATACCTTGGGGAATGCCCCAGATCAGAGCCCTGAATCATCTAGACCATTTAGGTGATTTAGAGGCAAGACTGGCAGGCCCCACACTTGACCAGCTGACTCGGCTGTGAGAGAATGTCCCATCCCTCCCTCCTTGATGGACCTCATCAGTCTCTCCTGGGAGCCTCAGCCTGGAACCCAGTGAGGACATTGCTCTCCTCCCTGTGCTGCCTGAGCCCCTCTGTCTCTGGCTTCTGCCTCCGCTGAGCTCGTCCTGTGCATCCTCAGGGTCAGTCTCTGGACATGAAAGAGAAGGCCACCTGCCTCAGGCCCTTACCTAATACATGTTTCAACATCCAATGATCCTAGTCCACCTTTTGATGAAAATCAGGGAGAAAGAGGCCTTTGTGCTGTCTGTTGGTTTTAATTGGTTATAAAATGATTATGGAGTTTTGATTGCTGGAAATTTTGCTGACTTAAAACCATATGAGATGTGAGGCTGTGTCAACTTTGATCACCTTATTTCTTTTCAGTACTATGGTGTCTGAAAGTGCCTACTTGCCATTTTTTTTGGTGAGAAGTATAGAGGGTGTCTTCTGTGAAGGCAGGTTGCTTTTTGGTAATACTGTGGATGCAGAAAGGGTGAGAGAGGGCTAATTAGAGTTTTTCTCTTATGTAAAACATGTGTTTCATCAGAAAGTATCGATGTTCTTTTGTAGGAGAGTTAAGAGATAATCCGTTCATAAATTCCAGTTGTGAAGGAGACTTTAGACTTTACAACAAACTAAATTTTTATGATTGACTCTTTTGAGCAATTCAGAGCTATAAAACTAGAATATTTGGGTTATAACTCACTGCACAGAGACATGTCTGCCTCAGAAATTCTAAGAAATTCCAAAGAAAACAGGAGAAACTGCCTTTTCCCGCTAGTAAGATAGATGGCTATCTACCTTGGTAAGGTGGAAGAGGGTTTTGCTGTGCTGTGGGATGGGATGGCTTTCACTATAAAAAAAACAAAAGATTTTGGGGGGAATGGTTGACAGGAGAAACTCAGTATTAGAGAAAACCAGAATTGTTATTGAGGAACTCAAATTGTTTAAAGATCCAGTCCCAGGAAATAACATTTGAAAGAAAAACAATGAAAGTCTCTTCAATTTGTTGGAGAAGTAAGAAACAGGAGATGTTGGCAGTGCTGAAAAAGTAGAACTTCTATTGAATTTGAGGTTAAAACATTGGTAAATGTGTGTAGAAGAATGTCATTTAATTACAGACCTTCCCCACTCGCCCACCCCTGACAATGAATTCCCACTGTGGGGCCCTCTGCATTCCATCAATAAAAGAGTAGATTTATCTTCATGGATCATAGTTGAAAAATCTCAAATGATGCATGACAATCTGTGACCTAAAACTGATGTTGATCAGATATAAATGCCTTAGACAGAAAGTACTGGCTGTATTTGTTCCCATAGCTAGTGCTCAGAATCCAGATTAAATTGTCCAAATGGAAAAAAAAAAAAAGGTTCAGAACCCACTCATTTACAGTGAATGACAAAGGCACATTGTTTCATTTCACTTTGTCATCGTAAATGCCACCTTTATGGCTCTATCGGTTTGTTTCTTTTTCTTTTTTGTCCTTGATATATATTTTGTACTGTTTATAGATAAAAATCAATGCAAACTAGAATTCTGAGGTTTGATAATGTGACTCTGCTTAGGGTTTTAATGCTATTCATCAATAATTTGCTGGAAAAACAGTATCAAATAAGTATATAATTGAACACTTATCTCTATTGCAAGTTAGTATTTATAACCATTGGGAACAAATCAAAATTCTCAAGACTCTATAATTCTTTCACCTGAAAGCTCTCTCCGCTTTCTATCCTGGTAAAATCTCCCCTTTCCTCTCTTTCTTCTCAGTCTTAGGGTCATTGAGACACTATTTTGGTTCAAGGGTATTGTCAAGAGTGGCCCAGTTCTTGCAGAGTTGAAGTGTTATTGGGTCAATGAGATGCCAGCCATGAAACACAGATCGCAAAAACCCAGTGATTTTTTTTAGCAAAAGTTTTCATGCCAAGTGAATTAGTTTTGGAAAAACAACCGTAGCAGCGATTGACTTGATTGCTTTTTCTATCAAGTTAAACCCCAGCTCACCATCAGTGGAAAAAAAGGTAATCTGAGAAGCTCTGAATGTTTAGTGGTCAATCAGAATGAGCTCCTTGAGGTAATTTAAAGTTTAGATAGCTGAAATCAGTTGGCTTATGATCAGGGCCATGCATGAGAAGTCAAAGTCTATGATTCTGTTTCTGACCCCTGGAGAAGAGAGGCCTTCTCTTCAACTGCAGGTTTGATGATTAATCAAGATAGTAAATGTGAAAGCAATTAGTAAACTGTAAGGTAAGGAGGTAAGGTATTTATTGATATAATAGTTTTCCATCTTCGCTGCCTTTCATTGTTAAGTGACCAAGACTTTGAGAATGAATGACTTGCCTGTTTGAGTCTACATGGCTTGAAAAAATGATAGAGATGGAATGCACACCTTTGTCTTTTTAATTTTGACATTTGACAAAATGTAGAGCTCAGTGTTGGGACCACAGTGATAGCCAAGACAGATACAGGATCCCTGTCCACATGGAGCGTCAGTCTATCCCAAATACAGTGCTCTTTCAGTCAATCCATATTTTCTTCTTTAACTGATGAGAGGGAATACTTTTTCTATGAATTGATATTTGGCTTTTATAAGATGCTAAATGTGCCTATGGCTAAGCCTTGACTATGGAGCCCTTTAAGTGGTTTCTCTGTTCCCAAAGGTGCCTTCAATAGCTGCCCGCTAAACTTCAGATCTCATTGGATGGGCCTTTTATTCATCTCCATTGTGAAGAGAGGAGTCGAATGCCTCTCAGCAACCTTCTCATGGTCAGTCAGAGGCTTGTTGCAGAAGAATACTTTTCTCTCCTACTCTGCAGAGTCAAAGGAATCAGATGGCCTAAAGGGCTGGGGACAGCACTGTGAGTGAAGCATAGTCCTTGTACTCACAGGTTCTCAGTCAATTGAGGGAAGCAGACACAGGGCCAGGCTGTGACAGGAGTGAGCACCAGAAAGAAGGGCAGAATGAAGCTTTGGGGGAGCCCGAATGGAGAGCAGATCATTCTGTTAAACCTCTTGAGAAAAGAGTTAAGACTTTTGAGCTGATCCTTGAAAGGAAAGCACAAGTTCAATCTACAGGGACTTAGTTCAGTTCAGTTCAGTCGCTCAGTCGTGTCGGACTCTTTGCGACCCCATGAATCGCAGCATGCCAGGCCTCCCTGTCCATCACCAACTCCCGGAGTTCACTCAGACTCACGTCCATTGAGTCCGTGATGCCATCCAGCCATCTCATCCTCAGTCGTCCCCTTCTCCTCCTGCCCCCAATCCCTCCCAGCATCAGGGTTTCCAATGAGTCAACTCTTCGCATGAGGTGGCCAAAGTACTGGAGCTTCACTTTTAGCATCATTCCTTCCAAAGAAATCCCAGGGTTAATGCGTTCCTTGGAGAAGGGACAGCATGAACAAAAGCACGGAAACAGGATGGAGCTGATCTGTTTAGGAAAATTCAGGCCTTTAATGTGTTCTAAAACGTGAGCAGGACACAGATCAGCTGGAGAGCTTGTAAATGAAGGAGTTGCTGAATCCCAACTGCAGGTTCTCATTCTTTAGGTCTGAGGTAGGGCTGGAGAATTTTATTTCAACAAATTCCCAGGTGATGCTAAGGCTGATGATCTGGGAATTTTGAGAGCTACCAGACTAGAGTGTAGTGTAGATGAGATAAGAGAACTAGAAGCAAAGAAACAAATGGTTTTCTTTTGTAACTGTACTATCTATACTATCTTCATAGAACTGATGTTTCAAGGTATTTTTTTGGTTTTGTTTTCTTCTTAAATTAGCCTCATTTCCAGTGTTCTTGTCTGGAGAATCCCATGGACAGAGGAACCTGGCAGGCTACAGTCCATAGCATCACAAAGAATAAGACATGACTGAAGTGACTTAGCACACATGCACCAGAGGTTGCTGCCTGTGCCCTTTGCTGTTCTCTGGAAGTTCCATGCCTGCTCCACCCCACCCCAACCCCCCTGCTGCTGCTGCTAAGTCACTTCAGTCGTGTCTGACTCTGTGCGACCCCATAGATGGCAGCCTACCAGGCTCCCCCGTCCCTGGGATTCTCCTGGCAAGAACACTGGAGTGGGTTGCCATTTCCTTCTCCAATGCATGAAAGTGAAAAGTGAAAGTGAAGTTGCTCAGTCCTGTCTGACTTGTAGCGACCCCATGGACTGCAGCCTACCAGGCTCCTCCATCCATGGGATTTTCCAGGCAAGAGTACTGGAATGGGGTGCCATTGCCTTCTCCACCCCAACCCCTCAGCTCTCCCCAAAAATCAGACCTTTTCTTTTTTTTTAACATTTTATATTTTTTAGTTAGTTTTTACTCCACTGGGCCTTGGTTGCTGTGCATGGGCTTTCTGTAGTTGTGGTGAGCAGGCTTCTCATTGTGGTGGCTTCTCTTGTTGTGGAGCACAGGCTCCAGGTGCATGAGCCTCCATAGTTGTAGCACGTGGGCTTAGTAGTTGTGGCATAGGGGCTCAGTTGCTCCATGAGAAACCAGCTCTTTTCTTGCATTCCGCGTTTTTAAGTAACTGCTGTTCAGCCAGAATGACATTCCACCCGTGATGTGCTAAACAGCTGACATCAGCAAGAAGATGTTAGAAGCTGACCCACACTAAGAGTGAATTATGAGTATACCCAAGGAGTATATGTTTGTATTTTATTTTGTTAATCTGGATATAATGTTAAACTTCATCCAGTAAGTAATTTTGGAATAGCTTGCAAGATCTGAGCTCAGAGGTGGGATGTACACAATTGAAGAAAGTTCCTTTCTTGCTCTCAGAAAATGTGCAGTCCTATAACCATAGTGTAGCACGTGGGCTTAGTAGTTGTGGCACAGGGGCTCAGTTGCTCCATGAGAAACCAGCTCTTTTCTTGCATTCCGCGTTTTTAAGTAACTGCTGTTCAGCCAGAATGACATTCCACCCGTGATGTGCTAAACAGCTGACATCAGCAAGAAGATGTTAGAAGCTGACCCACACTAAGAGTGAATTATGAGTATACCCAAGGAGTATATGTTTGTATTTTATTTTGTTAATCTGGATATAATGTTAAACTTCATCCAGTAAGTAATTTTGGAATAGCTTGCAAGATCTGAGCTCAGAGGTGGGATGTACACAATTGAAGAAAGTTCCTTTCTTGCTCTCAGAAAATGTGCAGTCCTATAGTAAGGTTAAGATAGATGAATTCCTGGCTCCAGTACAGGGCAGCTGGTGCTAAGTGCTGTAAGAATGATAGGAAACCACAATGACAGGTCTGAGAAGGGGAAAGGTTCATTTTCCATTGAGACAGTTAGGGAAAGCAGAGGAGGGTTGAGGATAATGTTTTATCCATCTTTGTGAGCCAGCTGATCATTTGTCTATGTAAAGAAAATAGTGGAGGAGGGGCATATGAAGTAGGCGGTGAAGGATGGGCAGGTGCTGATAGGTAGAGTGGGCCCTGGGGGAATTACTGGAGAGATGTGCCAGACAGAGAAGCAACTGAACCTCAAAACAGAAGTGAAGCAAGAAGTGCAGGTTCAGCCAGTGCTGAGGTCTCTGATTCATTCTGGCAAGTACAGGGAGGTAAGACTGGAAAGGCTTTTAGGGATAATTGCAGAACCTTTTGAATATGAGGCTGCAGAATTTGGACTTTTATTCCATAGGCAGTGTGAGTCACAGGCTTGCTTATCTATCAACTTACTTTTACTTCCACTTCCCTCCTAACCTCCAACACCTCAGAGGAGGAGGAACTCCATTTTTTGCTGAGCATTGATCTGTGGTTTCTACTCTTTTGGTAAAACACAGAAAAATGCTTTTCCCTGGCTCTGATTTTAATTCTTTTTGGGGGGGAGCACCCCGTGCCTCACAGCTTCTGGGATCTTAGTTTCCCAACCAGAGATCGAACCCATGCCCTTGGCAGTGAAAACACATAGTCTTAACTACTGGACCACCAGGGAATCCCCTGACTTTAATATGTATATTTCAGTCATCTTACAGACTTGCAAAAGTGAATCAATCATGTTAAAGGTTTCTGTGGCTTTCAAAATATGTAAAATATGAAAGGACAACCAATTTCCATTTCTGAATGACAGTTTATAAAAATAAGATAAAAATAATTCAATCACCAGGTAAAGGTGACTATAGTACTTGTTCAGTGTTGTTCTGGGAAGAGAAGGGAATTCAGCATTTAAATGTTCTTTTGATGAATTTGTGGGGGAGAAAGTGGTCTCCCCATCCTATTCCTTGGTCATCTTAAGACCGCCCCCCCAAGAGAAGGGAATTCAAAAGTGAAGGCTGAAACTGAGGGAGAATCTCCAAGTCATTCAGCCTGTCTGAACCTTGGTTTTTGTCATGAAGTTACTGTTGTTTGTATTTTGTTGTTCTTTTTGTTGTGGATGAAATAAGGTACAATAGGAATGAAAGGATATACATTTTATTTTAAAAATTTTGTTATTGGAGTGTAACTGCTTTTGGGCTTCCCAGGTGGCTCTGTGATAAAGAATTCGCCTGCCAATGCAGGAAACATTAGTTCAATCCCTGATTGGGGAAGATAGTCTGGAGTAGGGAATGGCAACCCACTTCAGTATTCTTGCCTGGGAAATCCCCTGGACAGAGGAGCCTGGCAGGCTGTTGTCCATGGGGTCGAAAAAGTAAAACACAACTTAGTGACTAAACAGCAACAACAACAATAATTGCTCTATAATGTTATGCTAATTTCTGCTGTACAACAAGGGGATTCAGCTATATACATACACATATGTGTATATCTCCTCCCTTTTGAACCTCCTCCTCACCCCACTTCCATCCCACCCCTCTAGGTCATCCTAGAGCACCAAGGTAAGCTCCCTGTGCTATACAGTGGCTTCCCACTAGCTGTCTCCATGCGAAGAGTTGACTCATTGGAAAAGACTCTGATGCTGGGAGGGATTGGGGGCAGGAGGAGAAGGGGACGACCGAGGATGAGATGGCTGGATGGCATCAATGACTCGATGGACGTGAGTCTGGGTGGACTCCGGGAGTTGGTGATGGACAGGGAGGCCTGGCGGGCTGCAATTCATGGGGTCGCAAAGAGTCAGACACGACTGAGCGACTGAAAACTAGGTCATCCTAGAGCACCAAGGTAAGCTCCCTGTGCTATACAGTGGCTTCCCACTAGCTGTCTCCATGCGAAGAGTTGACTCATTGGAAAAGACTCTGATGCTGGGAGGGATTGGGGGCAGGAGGAGAAGGGGATGACAGAGGATAAGATGGCTGGATGGCATCACTGACTCGATGGACGTGAGTCTGGGTGGACTCCAGGAGTTGGTGATGGACAGGGAGGCCTGGCGGGCTGCAATTCATGGGGTCGCAAAGAGTCAGACACGACTGAGTGACTGAAATGAACTGAACTGAACTGAGTGTATATATGTCAGTGCTACTCGGCCTACCCTCCATTTCCCTGGCTGTGCCCACAAGTCCTTTCTCTACATCTGTGTCCTCTATTTCTGCCCCTTGCAAAATAGATTCATCTGTACCATTTNCAAGAGGGAGAACGTCTGAAAGAAATGTACAGAGAGCTGACTGGGATGTGCCACAAGCCAGACATGGAGCTGCTCCAGGTGAGAAAGGAGGGTCCATCCTCAGAGAGAGACACTCTTCTAGATGAGCTGCTGTGACACCGAAATGTTCCCTGCATATACTGTTACTCTCAGCTAAGGGATGTTGCTCCCTGACCCCCATTATTGTATTTGTCCAATTCCCTATTTTATCATATCCTGGTAATCTTAGGAAGATTTTTGCCCTTTTTCTAGCTAACATAGGGCCAGATATATTCAGTTTGATCCAGAGTACTATTCAGACAGATGATCCAAAATCAGCAATATTCTGTGACCAGGGGTCAGTTAACTTCTTGGAATAAATCTCAGTAGATATTCTCCTAAACCCTTTCACTTGCTGTTATCCCAAACTTAGTGCAGACATTGAGGTTTTGCCCATTTTCTAAGCAAGATTGTCAGAATTGGTCATTAGTTTCAAGGCACTCTAGAGTTTGTCTTATATGGTTCCCTGTTTTGCTTTGTTATCATAGATGGTGAGATTGCTCCTTGGGAGTAGCATGGGCAATGAGTGAAATTGGAATCCTAGATGTGGCTGCATCACTGAACACTTCCCAGCCTCCTTCCTTCCTTAATGTGCCCTGAGGAAGCCCATCATGTTTTACTTTAAGCTCTGTTATTAACATGGCTTCTGATTGTTCCTTAGAAGAGAATTAGAAAAATAATACCTTATTGAACAATCAGGAATAGTACAGAAGATGTGAAAGGACAGAACTCTCATGATTAACATCATCTTTTTTTTTTTTCTTTTCATTGCAGGCCTTGGGAAGTGTATTAGAGATGTGAGTATAAATTAATGATTTTTAATTCTGATCAACTTTCTCTGTTTGATTAAGTGGGTCACACATTTCTTTCTTGGTACCATTGGAAATTGCTTTCAGCTCCTCCTGAATATCTAAATTCTAGAATGAAAAATCTCTTATTGAAAATGCATAGTATTTGCAGATATCTTATAAGCATGCTCCCATACACTTTAAGTCATTTGTAGACTACTTATGTGTGTGTGTTTTTGTGTGTGCTAAGTTGCTTCAGTCCTGTCTGACTCTTTGTGACCCTATGGACTGAAGTCCACCAGGCTCCTCTGTCCATGGGATTCTCAAGGCAACACCTAATAGATAAATGCAACTTAAATGATATGTAAATAGTTCATTGTTATTTGGCATTTTCAAGTTTTACCTTTTGGAACTTTCTGAAAGTTCTTTCTAAGCATTTTCCATTCAGAACCAGAGTGGAGGGATGGTTGGAGTGGGGTAGATTGAGAATATGGAATTGACATATATATGCACTAAGCCATGTCTGGCTCTTTGTGACCCCATGGATTGAAACCATCCAGGCTCCATGGAATTTTCCAGGCAAGAATACTGGAGTAAGTTGGCATGCCCTACTCCAGAGGATCTTCTTGACCCAGCGACCAAACCTGTGTTTCATGTCTCTTGCATTGGCAGGCGGGTTCTTTACTACTAGCACCATCTGGGAAGCTCACAGTAAACTTTAGTGAAGGGAATTTTCTAAGCTATCAAAAAGGAAGCACCTACCATAGTGAGTTGGAAGATGAATAAGAGAGTAAAGAGGGAGATTCCCTAAGAATGGAAAAAAGGGCTATGATTTTGTTCCTAGCAGTAGCAGTGACTCAGCCTATTTCATCACAGCAAGCCCTCTTGTATGCAGGACCCCTGAGGGAGGGCTTCCTAGTGTTCTCTGGGATATCAGGCTTCCAGGACCAGGGAAGCCAAGGCTTGAATTGGATTCCCTTGCTGGGCTGACGAGAGCAAAGCTGTCTCACTCAGTGAACTCTTCCTTGTATTAATAGAATGTATCCTTGATGACTACTTGCTATCTCAAGTTATTCCCTAAGAATGGAAAAAAGGGCTATGATTTTGTTCCTAGCAGTAGCAGTGACTCAGCCTATTTCATCACAGCAAGCCCTCTTGTATGCAGGACCCCTGAGGGAGGGCTTCCTAGTGTTCTCTGGGATATCAGGCTTCCAGGACCAGGGAAGCCAAGGCTTGAATTGGATTCCCTTGCTGGGCTGACGAGAGCAAAGCTGTCTCACTCAGTGAACTCTTCCTTGTATTAATAGAATGTATCCTTGATGACTACTTGCTATCTCAAGTCTCAAAGGAATTTCCTGAAGTTTCTAGTCTCTGTAAACTGCCCAGGATCTTTGCATTACCTAAGATGGAATAGAGGGAGGGAATGAAGTTCAATGGGTTGAAAACTGAAATCATGTCTTGGAAGAATGTGGAAAGTTGCAATTTGATATAACTTACATTTAGAAAAGAATATAGTAACATTTTTATATTCCCAAGTGTGTAGAATATAATACATATGCAATTAACCAAAAAATAAGAGAATTCTGACAACATAGCCTGGAATTTTTTTTTTTTAATGTTCATATGATTAGCCTTTGGCCTTGACATATATTGATGTCATTTGTTACAGGACTGACTTGGTAGAGATGCAGAAACCTCAGACAGTAAATCCAGAGCTCACTTGCTGGCCTGTCACTGGAATCCTAGACACACTGAACAACTTCAGAGGTAAGAGTCATCCCTATGGTGATCAGGATTGCATTTCATGAGAGCTTCTTAGGAAGGAACTTTCTTCTGTTATTTTACATTTTCTGACATCAAGTTAGTACACAATTTTACAAAGTTGCTACATATTTTCTGCCTATATTAATACAATCGAAGTTGAGCTTTGTGACCTAGAGTTTACTGATGATTTAAAGCCAGACATACATTTATGTCATAGAGCAAGAAAAGAGCAACCAGGTTGCTCATGTGATTACAAAGAAATAGAATTTAGTTTTGTGAAGATCAATCAATCAAAATATCAATCAATATGTTGTTTACTCAATTATTTCACTCTTGAAAGTTAAATATGTCCTTGCTGGGTTCTAATATGCTCTATATTATAACTGCCTTTATAAAAAACTGCATCGTAAAAGAATATTTGTTATCAGAAAAAATCGATAAGAAAGACGAAAAAGGCTTAAGTAGAATAATTGTATTGCTATTGGATCAATCTCAAAACAACTGAAGGATATGTGAACATGGTTAGCCAGACATACTTTTATTTATTTTTAATTTTGTTAAAAAATATTTTATTTTATTTGTTATTTATAAAATAATATTTTTATTTATTACTTTATTATATTGTGTTGGTTTTGCCATACATTGACATGAATCTGCCACAGGTGTACAAGTGTTCCTCATCGTGAATCCCCCTCCCACCTCCTTCCCCATACCATCCCTCTGGGACATCCTAGTGCTCCAGCCCCAGGCATCCTGTGACATGCATCAAACCTGGACTGGCGATTCATTTCACATATGATAATATACATGTTTCAATGCCGTTCTCCAAATTATCCCACCCTCACCCTCTCTCACAGAGTCCAAAAGACTGTTCTATACATCTGTGTCTCTTTTGCTATCTCGCATACAGGAGTATCATTACCATTTTTCTAAATGCCATATATATGCTTTATTATACTGTATTAGTGTTTTTCTTTCTAGCTTACTTCATTCTGTATAATAGGCTCCAGTTTCATCCACCTCATTAGAACTGATTCAAATGATTCTTTTTACTGGCTGGGTAATACTCCATTGTGTATATGAACCACAGCTTTCTTAGCCATTCATCTGCTGATGGACATCTAGGTTGTTTCCATGTCCTGGCTATTATAAACAGTGCTGCAATGAACATTGGGGTACATGTGTCTCTTTCAATTCTGGTTTCCTCAGTGTGTATGCCCGCAGTGGGATTGCTGTGTCATTTGGCAGTTCTATTTCCAGTTTTTTAAAGAATCTCCACACTAATCTCCGTAGTGGCTGTACTAGTTTGCATTCCCACCAACAGTGTAAGAGTGTCTCTTTTCTCCACAAGCTCTCCACCATTTATTGCTTGTAGACTTTTGGATCGCAGCCATTCTGACTGGCGTGAAATGGTCCCTCATTGTGGTTTTGATTTGCATTTCTCTGATAATGAGTGATGTTGAGCATCTTTTCATGTGTTTGTTAGCCATCTGTATGTCTTCTTTGGAGAAATGTCTGTTTAGTGCTATGGCCCATTTTTTTGATTGGGTCGTTTATTTTTCTGGAATTGAGCTGCAGGAGTTGCTTGTATATTTTTGAGATTAGTTGTTTGTCAATTGCTTCATTTGCTTTGATTTTCTCCCATTCTGAAGGCTGTCTTTTCATCTCGCTTATAGTTTCTTTTGTTGTGCAGAAGCTTTTAATTTTAATTAGGTCCCATTTGTTTATTTTTGCTTTTATTTCCAATATTCTGGGAGGTGGGTCATAGAGGATCCTGCTGTGACTTATATCGGAGAGTGATTTGCCTATGTTCTCCTCTACGAGTTTTATAGTTTCTGGTCTTACATTTAGATCTTTAATCCATTTTGAGTTTATTTTTGTGTATAGAGAAGCTAATGGCACCCCACTCCAGTACTCTTGACTGGGGAATCCCATGAACGGAGCAGCCTCATAGGCCACAGTCCATGGTGTCACTGGGAGTCAGATACGACTGAGCGACTTCACTTTCACTTTTTGCTTTCATGCAATGGAGAAGGAAATGGCAACCCACTCCAGTGTTCTTGCTGGAGAATCCCAGAGACAGAGGAGCCTTGTGGGTTTCCGTCTATGGGGTCACAGAGTTGGACACGACTGATATGACTTAGCAGCAGCATGGTGTTAGAAAGTGTTCTAGTTTCATTCTTTTCCAAGTGGCTGACCGGTTTTCCCTCTTTAACCACTTAAAGAAATTGTCTTTTCTCCATTGTATATTCTTGACTCCTTTGTTGAAGATAAGGTGTCCATAGGTGTGTGGATTTATCTCTGGGCTTTCTATTTTGTTCTATTGATCTATATTTCTGTCTTTGTGCCAGTACCATACTGTCTTGATGACTGTGGCTTTGTAGTAGAGCCTGAAGTCAAGCAGGTTGATTCCTCCAGTTCCATTCTTCTTTCTCAAGATTGCTTTGGCTACTCAAGGTTTTTTGTATTTCCATACAAATTGTGAAATTATTTGTTCTAGTTCTGTGAAAAATACCGTTGGTAGCTTGATAGGGATTGCACTGAATCTATAGATTGTTTTGGGTACTATAGTTATTTTCACTATATTGATTCTTCCGATCCATGAACACAGTATATTTCTCCATCTCTTTGTGTCCTGTCTGATTTCTTTCACCAGTGTCTTATAGTTTTCTATATATAGGTCTTTAGTTTCTTTAGGTAGATATATTCCTAAGTATTTTATTCTTTTCATTGCAATGGTGAATGGAATTGTTTCCTTAATTTCTCTATTTTCTCATTATTAGTGTATAGGAATACAAGAGGTTTCTGTGTGTTGAATTTATATCCTGCAAATTTACTATATTCATTGATTAGCTCTAGTAATTTTCTGGTGGAGTCTCTCGAGTTCTCTATGTAGAAGTTTTCTATGTAGAGGATCATGTCATCTGCAAACAGTGAGCGTTTTACTTCATTGTTTCCAATCTGGATTCCTTTTATTTCTTTTTCTGCTCTGATTGCTGTGGCGAAATTTGTATTTCCTGTTAATATACACCTGGAATGTGTAGGATAAAGAAGATGAACCTTTCTAAAATTTCACTGAATCATAGCCTACCTATGTGATATGTATTGTGCTGTGGGAGACTAAGCTAATTTGCATATTTCTGAGTGAGTTTCACATTTCTCATAGAACGAGGACAACAAATGATAGAAGAACTGAAAGCATTGTAATTTTCTAGTAATTCAGAAGAAATGACTCCATTCTGAGGTAGCAGGCTAAAAAAGGACACAGTGATACCCCCCTTTTAGGTAAGCTAGCCAGTCAGTCATTCAGTTGAGTCCAGCTCTTTGCAACCGCATGGGCTGTAGCCTGCCAGGCTTCTCTGTCCGTGGGGTTTCCCAGGCAGGAATACTGGAGTGGGTTGCCATTTCCTCCTCTAAGGGATCTTCCAGGGGTTGAACCTGTGTCTCCTGCATTGGCAGGAGGATTATTTATCATGGGCCACACGCGAAGCCCTTTCGTAAGCTGATGATAGTATCAACAGGAGTTTTCTTTTGCATCCTCTTTTACATCTCAGGCACACTTTAGGGAGGAGGCCTTATGTTGATGTATCAGTAGTTTGCTCATTTAATCTGAGAAGCCTCATTCAGACCTTCTGTGTGCACAGGTTCTTTCATTATGTTCTGCCCTTAGTCATTATACTAAAGGTGTTACAAAATCAAACAGAAGGCTTCCCAAGGAAATTAAAGGTTTCATATCAACCAGGCATTGTCAGGGCTTCCCTTGT
This sequence comes from Aepyceros melampus, assembly GCA_006408695.1. NCBI lineage: Eukaryota > Metazoa > Chordata > Mammalia > Artiodactyla > Bovidae > Aepyceros > Aepyceros melampus. Next base: position 120,327 of record SJXQ01002024.1, on the reverse strand, counting down.
AGCTCAGTTAAAGAATCTGCCTGCAGTGCAGGAGACAGAGGTTCATTTCCTGGGCCAGGAAGATTCCCTGGAGAAGAAAATGTCAACCCACTGCAGTATTCTTGCTTGGAGAATCCCATGGACAGAAGACCCTGGCGGGCTACAGCGCATGGTGTCATAAGAGTCATACACAATTTAGCGTTGTGCACAGGTTCTTTCATTATGTTCTGCCCTTAGTCATTATACTAAAGGTGTTACAAAATCAAACAGAAGGCTTCCCAAGGAAATTAAAGGTTTCATATCAACCAGGCATTGTCAGGGCTTCCCTTGTAGCTCAGTTAAAGAATCTGCCTGCAGTGCAGGAGACAGAGGTTCATTTCCTGGGCCAGGAAGATTCCCTGGAGAAGAAAATGTCAACCCACTCCAGTATTCTTGCTTGGAGAATCCCATGGACAGAAGACCCTGGCGGGCTACAGCGCATGGTGTCATAAGAGTCATACACAATTTAGCGACTAAACCACCACTACCAGACACTGTGAAAATATTTGCCTTGCATAGGATTGAATGTGTTCCATCAGTGTTCTGGTGCACATGATGTGTGTGTGTGTGTGTGTGTTTTAAGCTAATAGCTTTATTTATCAAGATATAATTCACACACCATACAGTACATTCATTTAAAGTATAAGGGTGTTTTAGGGTATTTTCATCACACTATACCATTAGCACGCACTCCTCATTTCCCATTTTTCTAAAAACATAGTTGAAAGTACTTTATTTGGAAATGTGCCTTCCTAAAATTAAAATCCTGTTAGTCACGCTCTACCTCTCCCCAGGTAATGACAGATCTTTCTGTCTCTATAGTTTGCATATGCTTGACATTTCATATAAAGGGAATCATGCAGTGTGTGGCCTTTTCTGTCTGCTTATTTCACTTAGCATAATGTATTCAAGGTTTATCCATGTTGTAGCACCAATACTTCACTTTTTATGGCTGAATAATAGTCCACTGTGTTGATCTACCACATTTTATTCATTTATTCATCAGTTGATGAACACTGAGTTGTTTTCACTTTTTTGCTACTATGGATAATGCTGCTATGAACATTTGTGAGCAAGTTTCGATAGGACATGTGTTTTCATTTCTCTTGGGTATATACCTCGAAGTGGGATTGCTGGTTCATTTGATGACACACCATTAAACACTTAGAGGAACTGCCAGACTGTTTTCTAAGGTAACTGCACCATTTTACATGCCTACCAGCGATGTATGAAGGTTCTAGTTTCTCCACATCCTCACCAGCACTTGTTTTTATGTCATTTTGATAATGACCATCTGGCTGTGAAGTGGTGTCTCATTGTGTTGACATTTACAGTTTTAGATTGATAGAGAAAATGTACAGAGATTTTCCATATGCCTCACACTGATACACAGTTTATGCTGTCACTAACATTTTACATTAGTGTGGTACATTTATTATAATTAATGAACTGATATTGCTATATTATTGTTAATTATAGTCTATGGTTTATTCACATTTCCTTAGTTTTTGCCTAAAGTCCTTTTTCTATTCTAGGATCCCATCTAGGAATCCTGATAGATTCCTGTGAACCCTCGTTATATTTAGTTGACATTTAGCTCCTTAGGCTTCTCTTGGTTGTGACAATTTTTCAGACTTTGTCCTTGTTTTATGATGACCACAAGTGTTTTTTTTTCTTTTTTAAAATTTGTTTTTTTTTTAATTGGAGGTTCAATTGCTTTACAATATTGTGTTGGTTTCTGCCATATATGAATGTGAATCAGCCATAAGTATATGTATGTCCCCTCTCTCTTGAACCTCCCTCACACCGATGGTACTGATGAACCTATCTTAAGGGCAGCAGTGGAGACGCAGAGATAGAGATCAGATGTGTGGACACATGAGGGGAAGGAGAGGGTGGGAAAAATTGAGAGAGTAACACTGAAACGTATATATTACCATATGTAAAATTATATAGCCAGTGCAAATTTGTTATATGATGCAGGGAGCTCAAGTCAACAATGCACTATGACAATAATGAGTGTTTTGAGGAGCTGTTTCCCAGGTGGCTCAGTGGTAGAGAATCCACCTGCTAATGCAGGAGATGTGGGTTTGGTCCCTGGGTCAGGAAGATCCCTTGGAGAAGGAAATAGCAACTCACTCCAGTATTTTTGTCTGGAAAATCCCATGGATGGAGGAGCCTGGTGGGATGCAGTCCATGAGGTCGTGAAGAGTCGGTTATGCCTTAGCAACTGAGCATGCGCGTGCCCACAAGCAGAGTTAGGTACATTGTTAGATGCCCCTCAGTTGGAATTTGTCTGATTTTTCTTTTTTTATGATTAGGCTACATTGACAATTTTTAGTATAAAAAAATAACCAAGAGCAGTTTACTTGAAGCATAAAAATACATAATCAGAACTGGAAATCAGCAGAAGTATGGGTAATAGGAAGTTCTTAGAAATTTTAAAAGTTCATTTGCCCCTGGAAAATGGGCAGAAATTTAATTCCAAGATTTATTTTCCTACCAAACACTTGATCATATTGTAAAAGGACCAGATTAAGTAATATAATTTATTTTCATGTCTGCCATAGATAGCATCTACTCTAAGGTAAAAAAGCCAAAGGTATATTTTTTGCTGCTTTAAATGTACCTTAGAAAGTTGTTTCCCTTGTAATAAAACATAAAGGAAATGTAAATTTTAATTGGCTTTAAGGAGAATGCCATGGTTCTGGGGAATTTCCTGTGGTCCAGTGGTTAAGACTCCATGCTTCCACTACAGGGGGCACAGATTTGATCCCTGGTCAGGAGAAGGCAATGGCACCCCACTCCAGTACTCTTGCCTGAAGAATCCCATGGGCAGAGGAGCCTGGTGGGCTGCAGTCCATGGGGTCGCTAAGAGTCGGGCACGACTGAGCAACTTCACTTTCACTTTTCACTTTCATGCATTGGAGAAGGAAATGGCAACCCACTCCAGTGTTCTTGCCTGGAGAATCCCAGGAGAAGCCTAGTGGGCTGCCGTCTATGGGGTCGCACAGAGTTGGACACAACTGAAGCGACTTAGCAGCTGCAGCAGCAGCAGTGAACTAAGATCTCACATGGTGAAGGGTCAACAATTTTGTGTGTGTGAAAAAGAATTCCACAGTTCTGAGGCATTTAAGAAAATAACCCCACAGTTCTGAGGCAGCAGCAGTCTAACATGCAGTCAGTATTTCCATCTATATTCGTTCTGTTGATCCTCACAGATTCCCTGTGAAGTGGGGCAGGAAACTGAGGCTCTTACAGGCTGTGTCTTTGTCTTTTGGCCCGACTCACACAGCTGTCAGTTGTTAAGCTGAGATTTGAACCCAGGGCTGTGGAAGTTTATACCCTACTGTTTGCCAGGCCAGGCTCCACATTTTCCAGTGGTTTTAAATCAGGCATGTATCAAAGACACAGGATTGAGTCCTTATCTTAGTGAATATTTTTACTGCCAGCTGGAGGAGATAGCATCTCTCTGAGTTCGAAGCCCCACCAACATCAGTGTGTCCAATGAACAGCTTACTTGTTGACTGCTAACTAAAGAGAACCGGGCCAGCTCTGCTCAGAGCTCTCTACCATCGTGTCCATGGAGTGTAACCCCACTGCTACATGTTCTCCTGAAAATGAAGAGTCATAGAGTAGGACATGAGCCATGTAGGAGAACAACGTATTCAGCTAAGGTTTGTCAGTGGTTAGTTACATTGTTCAGTGAACATCACTCAAGGTACATTGCTTGGTGTGTGTCTCGGTAAGATCTTAAGCTTTATTAATAAGTAAGTTTTATTAATAAAGATGATTTGGTTGTAAATACAGATTTTTGAAATAGGAGTAGGTGTGGCAATAATCTGTGAACGTGCTTGAAGTGAAATAAAGTTGCACACATACCTGTCTGAGGAAGTTTTGGAAAATTTCCCTATTTAATCCTTGTAAATGGCTCAAGTTGGTTGATCACAGGATACAGGGCTTCTTTCTGCTCAGCTTTTCTGTATATGTCAAGATGGAGTGGGCCATGTTATAGGAACAAATCAACCGTGATACTTTCATTGATTTCTTGTTCACATAAATGCCAGTGTGCATTGGCTCTCCTCCAGGGCAGCTGTTCTGCATTCAGTGACTCAGAGATCCAGGCTGCTGTAATGTTTGTGATTTTGCTCTTTTGACATGGGACTTTTAGGTTGTTACAGCAGGAAAAGGGGAGCTAGAGGATCACATGGCTCTGAAAGGCTTTGTCCTGTGCGTGCGTGCTAAGTCACTTCAGTCGTGTCCAACTCTTTGCGACCCTATGGACTGTAGCCTGCCAGTCTCCTGCCAGTCTCCAGCCTGCTGGAGTGGATTGCCATTTCCTCCTCCAAGGGATCTTTCTGACCCAGAGATCAAACCCGCATCTCCTGTGGCTCCTCCATTGCAGGCAGATTCTTAACTGCTGAGCTGCCAGGGAAGCCCATGCTTTGGCCTAGAGGGACACAAATCACTTCTACTCACAGCCCATTGGCTGGAACTAATCACATGGCCCTGCTGGAAGTGAGGGGCAGCACATGACTATTCCATGAACATGTTTCTGCTTCACCACTTTAGAGTAAGAGAACTGGTTAGTTGAGGGAGAACCTTCCGTAAAGAGAAAAGAGTTTATTAGGATGATTTTTGAAATAGGAGTAGGTGTGGCAATAATCTGTGAACGTGCTTGAAGTGAAATAATAAAGTTGCACACATACCTGTCTGAGGAAGTTTTGGAAAATTTCCCTATTTAATCCTTGTAAATGGCTCAAGTTGGTTGATCACAGGATACAGGGCTTCTTTCTGCTCAGCTTTTCTGTATATGTCAAGATGGAGTGGGCCATGTTATAGGAACAAATCAACCGTGATACTTTCATTGATTTCTTGTTCACATAAATGCCAGTGTGCATTGGCTCTCCTCCAGGGCAGCTGTTCTGCATTCAGTGACTCAGAGATCCAGGCTGCTGTAATGTCTGTGATTTTGCTCTTTTGACATGGGACTTTTAGGTTGTTACAGCAGGAAAAGGGGAGCTAGAGGATCACATGGCTCTGAAAGGCTTTGTCCTGGGCGTGCGTGCTAAGTCACTTCAGTCGTGTCCAACTCTTTGCGACCCTATGGACTGTAGCCTGCCAGTCTCCTGCCAGTTCCAGCCTGGTTAGTTGAGGGAGAACCTTCCGTAAAGAGAAAAGAGTTTATTAGGATAGTGATAATTGCCAGATAACTTGCAGCTGCTGCTGCTAAGTTGCTTCAGTCGTGTCCAACTCTCTGCAACCCCATAGATGGCAGCCCACCAGGCTCCCCCGTCCCTGGGATTCTCCAGGCAAGAACACTGGAGTAGGTTGCCATTTTCTTCTCCAGTGCATGAAAGTGAAAAGTGAAAGTTAAGTCGCTCAGTCATGTCCAACTCTTAGCGACCCCATAGTCTGAACCTTATCAGCTCCTCCATCCGTGTCTTTTCCAGGCAGGAGTACTGGAGTGGGGTGCTATTGCCTTCTCTGGCCAGATAACTTAGGTATGGCCAATTAGGTGACTTGATGTCATTTGGCTAGTATCTTCTAATAATAGGCTAGCAAGGCTGTGTCTTCTAAGGGGGTATCATTAAAGTGTACTTCTTTCATATTGTAATTCTTCAAATGATGGTGCTGATGATCAAAGCTTGTATTTGGTGAGGTGTCCCAAGTGTTTTTCCTGAATTAGATTAATTCAGACTGAGGACCGTGATTTCATCACCTTGGTAAATACTTTGCAGTTTTATCAATTTGCCTTGTTGGATATGTAACCTAGATTAGACCCATCACCATGCTGATCTCTTCTAGAAACTGAATCGTCACTAAACTATCTTACAAAGAACCTCCTTAGGTTAAAGGTGGCACTCTGTTGTCTTAACTAGCACTAATTACGAGACCCAATATTTACTGTGATTTGGACCCAAACTCGTATGTATGCAGCTTAAGACTTTGCAGACCTCTTTAGCAGCTGTATCTAGAAATAAGGCTTATGATGAGCTAAGGCCTGAGGTCATAGGTTTTTTTGTTTGTTTTTTGGTTTTGGTATGTTTTCTCCCAAATTCTCTTTGGTTGTGTTTTTGTGATGCCATTTTTTTTTTTATTAAAAATATACTGCTGGTAAATGGAGAACTCCTATTTATTTCGTCCTTATGATCTGCCCTTTCCCTATTCTCCATTGTGCCCTAAAATTCTGCCACTAGAATTAGCTGGTTCCAACAGTTAAGAATCTGCCTGCAATGCAGGAGACCCAGGTTCAGTTCCTGGGTCAGGAAGATCCCCTGGAGAAGGGAATGGCAACCCACTCCAGTACTCTTGCCTGGAGAATTCCATGGACAGAGGAGCCTGGTGGGCTACAATCCATAGGCTCACAAAGAGTCAGACACGACTGAGTGACTAACACTTTCACTTTCACTATGATCTACCCTTTCCCTATTCTCCACTGTAGCCTAAATTCTACCACTAGAGTTAGCTAGGATATCAAAAGACCCTAGCTGATCCTTGGGGGTAATGTTTAAGAAGATCTAGAAAACTCGGTGGTTTTAACTTATTCATGTCTGTTAATTTTAACTTATTCGTGTCTGTTAAAAGTCTCCTCAGGCTTCCATGGTGGCTCAGGGCTAAAGAATCTGCCTGCCAGTGCAGGAAACATGGGTTCGATATCTGATGAGGGAAGATCCTGCATGCTGTGGAGCAACTAAGCCCGTGTGCCACAACTAGTGGGCCTGTGCTCCAGAAGCCAGGAACTGCAACTACTGAAGCTCACCTTCCACACCTACTGAAGCTTGTGCGCCCTAGAGCCCATGCTCTGCAGCAAGAGAAAGCCCATGCAGCAGTGAAGATCCAGCATAGCCAAAAATAAAGAATACATAAATTTTAAAAAGTTTAAAAAAAATTTCCTCATTAAAAGGGAGTCCTCAGGTTGGGGCTATTCTGGGGAAAGGTGTTACCATGTACAACAAACTGTAACTTTAAAAAGCATGTTGATTAAAAAAAAAAATTTGAGTGCACTTGGGAATTCCTTGAATTCTGTGCAATAAACATTTTTAAAACAAAAACCAGCAAAAAAAAAAAAAAAAAAGGCCCTAGCTGGGCTTCATACATTGGAGCAGCCCTCTCTTGGTTGTTCTCCATCTGAAAATGGCTCTCTGTTGTTTGAAAATAGCTCTTAAGTACATAGGAGGAGCCCCACCTCAAGCTCTTTATGTTGATGCTGTGTTCACTCATCAAATGTTTACTGAACGCAGTCTGGGCCAGGCACTGAGCTAGGCCCTACAGCCTCTGCCCTCGTAGAAACAGCAGTCTAGACCAAAGGTTGGCAAACTCTGTAAAGGGACAGATAAGTATTTATCTGGGTTATAGTCTCTGTCTCGACTACCTAAGTCTGCTCTTGTAGCACAAAAGCTGTTGTAGACAGTATGTAAATGAATGAGCTTGTCCGTGTTCCAGTGAACTTTATTTGTGGGCACTCACATTTGCTTTCTTACTGTCACATGTCACAAACTATTATTTTTTTGAAAGAATAATTCCATAATAATAATTCTATTGAAAAAATTATGTATTTATTTGATTGCACTGTATCTTAATTGCTGCATACAGGCTTTTTGTTGAGGCATGTGGGATCTGGGTCCCTGACCAGGGGTTGAACTTGGGCCCCTTGCATTGGGAGTGCAGAGTCTTAGCCACTGGGCCACCAGGAAGTCCCTATTCTTTTGATTTTTAAAAAAAACTATTGAAAAATGTGAAAACCATTCTTAGTTCACAGGTAGTATACAAATAGGCAGTTGGCCAGATTTGGCCTTCCAGCTGACTTTGTTGATCCCTGGTCTAGAACTAGCTTTTCTTCTTCTTCTTTTTTTTTTTTTTAAAAAACAAACCTCTAATAACGAATCCATGTAAGTATTTGAATTTAGTTATAAAGCTCTGTATGAATTTCTTTTCACAGATAGATAGGGAACTACCTTAATGATTAGTTACATTATTCAAGTTCAATGTTTAAAGATAATTAACCTCATCTAGGCCTTTACTTAATAAACAAGTCTCATATCAGTTATTGGGAGACTTTCCAATAACTTTCCAATAATAATTTTCTGATATTTGCAGGAAATATCATTTCTTCAAATTGAGATGATTTTTCCATCACACACACATACACGTACACATAATATACAAGTGTGTTCACAACTGTATTACTTATGAGGACTGTTGTGGTCAGTGTGTGGGTTGGTAAAGAATTTCCAGACATGAGGCAGAATGGAAGGAGAATACAGTTTATTAGAATGGAAGTCACTCTCTTAAGGGAGAGCCAAACCCTTTCACAGGGTAGCAGCCAATTTTTATAGTCTCAAGACAGAGAAAATTCCTACTGGAATGGTGACATTAGGTAATTGGTTAGGATGCTATACGGCAGATAATAGGGTATTTCTTCAAATTGAGATGATTTTTCCATCACACACACATACACGTACACATAATATACAAGTGTGTTCACAACTGTATTACTTATGAGGACTGTTGTGGTCAGTGTGTGGGTTGGTAAAGAATTTCCAGACATGAGGCAGAATGGAAGGAGAATACAGTTTATTAGAATGGAAGTCACTCTCTTAAGGGAGAGCCAAACCCTTTCACAGGGTAGCAGCCAATTTTTATAGTCTCAAGACAGAGAAAATTCCTACTGGAATGGTGACATTAGGTAATTGGTTAGGATGCTATATGGCAGATAATAGGGAGGTATTTTACCTAATATAGGGTCAGCAAACTGGCCAGTTTAGATCTGGAGGCTCGTGGCAACAATTACTAAGGGGTTTGGTCAGTTCCAGAGATTTTTATCCTGTGACCTTGGTACAGGGCTCCATACCTGTGACCCTTGGTATAGGGTTCCACATTGCACTAATGCTATGAAAACCATAAATCACCAATATGTAAAATAATAGCTAATATCTACTGGGCACTTTATACATCAGACCCTTTTCTAAGCCCTTTGCTGTTTATTTTAATTAATCCTTCCCAGAACTCTATGAAGTTGAAAATATCATCATCATCTTCATTTTTTGGCTATGAAGACGAAAACTCAGAATGACTCACCCAAGGTGATGTAGTTCATAGGAAGCAGAGACTATATTCTTCAGAATTCTGACTCCAGAGTCAGGGATCCTAGTGATAAATGACAACTTCCTGGGTACTGAAATATATGCATGAAAGTAGTTAAACTTTGTCTTTAAGTTTTATATAAGAAAATAGAAGTGGGAATAAAGATTAAATATTATTTTTTTCTGAGAAGCAAGCATAAAAGGAAAAAAGCATAAAAGGAAACATTTAGGAAGCAAGTATTCTAATAGTTTTTCACTAATTTAATTTTAATTTGTGTCTGTCCATGAGCGAAGATAATCACCTTTGACTCTCAGTGTGCTGAGAACTTCCCCTTTCCTGAATTATCAGTGAGAATCAGGGTGGGGTTGGATTTACAATAGTATGGTGCATCACGTCCTCAGTATGGTGCATCACACCTCAAATATCATAGTATGGATACTTTATACTTACTCTCTTGTTTGTGACACTCTAGGTGAAAGCACTTTGGAACCTGCAAATCATATTCCAAAGTGATCATTGCTAGTCATGCCAGTGGCCCATTCCACTATATAGATACAGCCTTAGTCCTACATTCACTGCTCCTGAAGCTGGATCAGTAGAAAAGGTTAGGTCTCAAGGGAACATAACCTGTGAAAGATTCCTAGTGGACCGTTGACCATTTCCCTCATTTGCTTTTGGACCAGTTTTATGTTGAACCAGGAGGAAAAAGACTGTAAAATCTATTCTTGTCCTGGGAAGTTTCTGAGAAGTAGGGCTGGACACATTATAGTTTCCCATTCAAGTGCTGGCCTTAGAGGGAAAGAGGTGTAAAAGAGCAGGAAGCGTTCTGGAAATCAAATATTTACCTTGACACTGACTCATTCATCTAATCTTATGGGCAAAGACCAGGAATTCCAAAGGTACCCTAACATGTACCCCTCTGGGGTGAGTCTCTGGCAGTGGCACTGCAGTCATTTGGTGGTAGCATAGCAGCTTTCAGCACCTGTTATTGGTGCATGCCAATAACAGGTGATTTGAGACAAGGAAAGATCTTTGTACACTTTTATTGCACAGTGATTATTTCTTAATTAATAATTCTCTAAATTTTTTGTGGTCTAGCTTATTGCTAAATAAAAAGGGCCAGCAGGTGACAGGGTCTTTCTGAAAACGAACTTTAATTTGCATTATATATAATTTATAGTAAGTGGACCATAAAGTTTTATATCTGGTGACTTCGGATTATGGATATTTTGTCTTGTAACAATACAAGATATAGCTACTTTTTCTTTCTGAGACCTCATCTTTTAAAGACCTCGAGATGTTAGAAGAGGGATTGCCTTTTAAAAATATATTTGACTACCCCAAGTCTTAGTTTTGGCATATGGAATCTAGTTTCCTGATCAGGTATTGAACCCAGGCCCCCTGCACTGGGAATGGGGAAGTCCTGGGAATGCCTTTTTATTTTGAGTCTCTTCACCCTTTCTCTCTCTCCTCACCCTTTGTGAGTCTGGGCCACTTTGGAGTAAGCACTTGGCCATTTTTCATAATTCCTATAATTACAGCTTCATGATTGAGAATGGAAGCAACCACCAAGTGAAAAGAAAAAAATAATGTTTCTTTCTCTCATGATCATAGCAATTTGATTTGAATATCCCTTCCTCAAGGATATCTGAGGGAGTTAACAGCAGCAGGTAGTAGAGCTTGTGCTTAGTCATGGTTGGTTCATGTATGTTCTATGGAAGAAAGGCTGTGGGAGAATGGGGATGGTAGGGGATGTAAGGCTGGTGGTGAACTTTACCCCTTGTCTAAAGGGCATGATTGTCACTGACCTAGTTCAGTGTTACCATGTGGAAATGTGGGCTAACTATTGCCAGTTGTTCTGACCTGAAAAGAGAAAATAGAAATCTGAATTTTATGTTTATCTTCTCATTTTTATGTATTTGCTCCAAAATTTAACAAACACTCAGTGAGCCCCAGAGGACACATGTCCAGGCAGGATTTGGCCCACGGTATACTTTGGTAGCCAGGCGGGGCCTCTCAGTTTGGTGAAAATGTTATAAGGGCCCTGAGATGAGTGCACCAGAGCATGGAGGCCATAGAAGGGAAGACCTGGCTTGAGTTTTACCCTCTTCCCTCTTTTTTGTTTGGCTGATAAAGTTGTGTTCTAATTTTTCTGCTCCTCTGAAGGAAAACCTTGTGCTTCCAGATTTCCAGAATCCAGATTTCCCTCCCGGAGAAGAAGGGAATGGGGATGCTGAACTCAGCTGGGGACTTCAGGAGCTGAGTGCAACTGAACAGAGGTGGTGTTTGGCTGATAAAGTTGTGTTCTAATTTTTCTGCTCCTCTGAAGGAAAACCTTGTGCTTCCAGATTTCCAGAATCCAGATTTCCCTCCCGGAGAAGAAGGGAATGGGGATGCTGAACTCAGCTGGGGACTTCAGGAGCTGAGTGCAACTGAACAGAGGTGGGGCAAGGCTGGTTACACCATAGGGTTTGAAACCAGGCTGCCTCTGAGAACTGAGACGCAAATGCATCTCTGCAGGATCTGAGCAGGTGGACAAAACATGGCACAGAGCAGAGCTGCCAGGCCCAAGGATGGAACAAGGCTTGAAAGGGTGGCTGAGAGATGTCCAGGGAGCTAAAGAACAGCTCAAGGGCTTGTCTTAGCTGTGGGTGAGGAGGGAGTTGTTAAGCCAGCCAACCTGGTCTGGATGGTTGTTGATCAATGACCCAGAGAAGTAATCTAGGCTGAATTTCATGAAGGTCTTGTATCTTCTTGTCTCCATCTACACCATTTGGGCAATAACTCCGTGTTCTCCAAGAGCAGGAACATGTGTGTATGTGTTAGTTGCTCAATTGTATCCGACTCTTTCAGACCCAAGGACTGTTGCCCACCAGGCTTCTCTGTCCATGGGATTCTCCAGGCAAGAATACTGGAGTAGGTAGCCATTCCCTTCTCCAGGGGATCTTTCCACCCCAGGGAGTGAACCCAGGCAGATTCTTTAACATCTGAACTACCAGAGAAGCTCACAGGAATGTTATTCCTTTATTTATTATATACACAGTTGATGTGATATGGCTTCAGCATTATGACTCAGACAAGACAGCATCACACTGCTTCCAGATTGAGGCTACAGCCTTTGGAATTCCTCACTATATTCCCTGTCATTTCTATGATTGTTATCCTGGATGCTCTTGGATTGAGGAGGCTGATAATTCACTCTTCTCTTTATTCTCAGAACTGACTGAGAAACTGATAGAGGCCTCATATAGAGTTATCACTGGTGGAGCTGGATCAGGATGACATTCTGGGCCTGGGGCCGAATACTGTCCTTCCAGAATTTTAACTTCTACCCATTCCATTCCAGGCACACCTACTGAAAAGGCCTCTGGGTTGCTTATCATGTGGAGGCAGAGGAGAGTCAGAGTCCTGAGGACAAAGTATGGCTAAAAAGGGAAGGGGCAAGCCACATGAGGACAATGATGTGGAACACTTGAGCCTTGTTCACTATAGCAGTGGTTCTCAAAGTGTTGTCCTTAGGTGACCAGCCTCAGCATTACCTAAAAGTTATTAGAAATGCAGTTTTGTGGTCTCCGACCCATCAGAGACTCCAGGGAGTAGGGCCCAAGAGTCTGTGTTTTACCTACCCCTCCTTATGATTCTGTTGCAATTAAAGTTTGAGAATCATTGCAGTGGAGCTAGGAGGTTCAGGGGACCCATGACACTTATCTTCTCAAGAATAAGAGAGATCATTTTTCCTTCTTCAGAGGAGTGTAATAAAGAGGTACAGAGAAAGAGGCCACAAGTCCTGCTTTAACAATTGGCCCTCATGGAAACAAAGATGCCATACATGGGTTTCCCCAGCAGTTATTCCTGCCCTCTGTGGAGGACTGGGGCTTGCCTGGTGGCTCAGTGGTCAAGAATCTGTCTGCCAACCAAGAGGCATGAGTTCGACCCCTGAATCAGAAAGATCCCTTGGAGAAAGAAATGGTAACCCACTTCAGTATTCTGGCCTGGGAAATTCCATGAACAGAGGAGCCTGGGGCCTCAAAAGAGTCGGACGCAACTGAGCGACTGAGCACACTCTGTGGAGAACTGTAATTGATGAGAACAGGAGGATGTTCTTCAGATGCCTTTACTTTTTGTAGAGATCTGAAAGCTTTTAAAAATATTTGTATGTGTGCTCAGTAGTGTCTGACTCTTTGCAACCCCATGGACTGTAGCCCACCAGGCTCCTCTGTCCATGAGATTTTCTAGGCAGGAATACTGGAGTGGGTTGCCATTCTCTTCTCCGGGAGATCTTTTCCACCCAGGGATCAAACTCGGGTCTCTGGCATTGGCAGGCGGATTCTTTACCACTGAGCCACCTGG
>SJXQ01002024.1:96134-106291 GCA_006408695.1 Aepyceros melampus | reverse complement strand
AATTATGCCTCCTTGGGTATATACAACCTCAACGAGATAGAGATATCATGGTTCCCTTTATTTTCCCCACAACACAACCTGTTATAAACACAGCCAGTCTAAAGGGGAAGCTTGTTTTCATTAAATATTTAATCTTTCTAGATACTGTTCTAGGAAGGAAAATTGCTAAAAAATTCAAACTACCTCTGCTTATAAATATTTTGCTTTGGTTTCATCTGGAAATGAAATTATAGTGGTGTTAAAATAACATGAACTGAATAGTTGTTTGTTTCCAAGAACTGTGTTCACCCTGTTGCCACAACCCTGTGGGTAGGCAAATCATTCCCTTTGTTCAAATGAGACAACTGAGGCACAGAGAACTTAAGTGACTTTCCCCAAACACTCAAAACACTCCCTTCCTAAGAAGTTAAAGCAGAATCAAATCCAGATTTGTTTATATCAAAGTTATATTCTTGGCCTTCTTGTCTACTAGATGGTCCAGCTCCTGGGGTAATCTCAATATGAATTGCATTTTGGGCTTTGGTCAGAATAGCAGAGGTCTCCAGTGGTTGGTGGGAGAAGTAGATAATGTTTTGGCAACATTAGTCATTTGTTAGATGATAAAATTCAGAAAGTCTTCATTTTGATTCTATCCAGATTACTGGGCCCTACTCTAAAACTATGATTTTTCCAGTAGTCATGTAAGGATGTAAGAGTTGGACTGTATGGATGTGAGAGTTGGACTGTGAAGAAGGCTGAGCACCAAAGAATTGATGCTTTTGAACTGTGGTGTTGGAGAAGACTCTTGAGAGTCCCTTGGACTGCAAGGACATCCAACCAGTCCATTCTGAAGGAGATCAACCCTGGGATTTCTTTGGAAGGAATGATGCTGAAGCTGAAGCTCCAGTACTTTGGCCACCTCATGTGAAGAGTTGACTCATTGGAAAAGACTCTGATGCTGGGAGGGATTGGGGGCAGGAGGAGAAGGAGAGGACAGAGGATGAGATGGCTGGATGGCATCACGGACTCAATGGACGTGAGTCTGAGTGAACTCAGATGCTTTTGAACTGTGGTGTTGGAGAAGACTCTTGAGAGTCCCTTGGACTGCAAGGACATCCAACCAGTCCATTCTGAAGGAGATCAACCCTGGGATTTCTTTGGAAGGAATGATGCTGAAGCTGAAGCTCCAGTACTTTGGCTACCTCATGTGAAGAGTTGACTCATTGGAAAAGACTCTGATGCTGGGAGGGATTGGGGGCAGGAGGAGAAGGAGAGGACAGAGGATGAGATGGCTGGATGGCATCGCGGACTCAATGGACGTGAGTCTGAGTGAACTCCGGGAGTTGGTGATGGACAGGGAGGCCTAGCATGCTGCGATTCATGGGGTCGCAAAGAGTCGGACACAACTGAGCGACTGAACTGAACTGAACTCTAAAACTTCAGAATAAGTATCTCTGGAGAGGAGATCCAGGAATCTGCATTTACTATAAGCTGCGCTGGTTGTTCCTGTGACTGCTGATGAGAACCATCATGTTGAATTGCTGGGTAGCACTTAATATTTACTGCAGGGATCTCCAAGCTCCAGTAGGATTCAGACAGGCATTTCTGTTCACGATTATTGGCAGAATATTGAATATTTGAATTTTTGTTGTGTTTTTCTCTTTAAGTAGCTAACATGAATATTTGACTTTCAATATGTGGATGTGTATATCCTTCTGGAGGGAAAATTTTAGGAGAATTGTAAAGCTGATGTTGGCCCTTATCCCCAAATATACTCTTCCATTCCCTCTGCTTCCCCCAAATGCTAACTGTTCTCTCTTGTGGACAATCCAAGGCCTAGGTGATAAGAACAAAACTGTCTAAGCTTGTTTTAGTTTTCTGTTCCTCTTGTAACAGAATATCACACATTCAGTAGTTTAAACAACACAAATTTATTATCTTATAATTCTGTAGGTCAGAAGTCCAATATGGGTCTCGTTGGGCTAAAATCAAAGAGCCATCAGGAGACACTGTTCCTCTATAGAGGCCCCAGAGGAAGATCCTTTCCATGGCTCATTCGGAGTATTGGTGGAATTCAGTTTCTTGAGGTGGTGAGCCAGAGAGCCCCGTTTTTCTACAGGATGTAAACTGAAGGCCATTCCCAGGGTCTAGAAGCCACCTGCATTCCTTGGCTGTGATCTGTTTCCTCTATTTTCAAAGCTAGTAGCTGCCCTTCTCACTCATTAAAGTTGTTCCACCTCTTCCTATTTCTTCTCTCAGCCCAGCAGGGGAAAGTTCTCTGCTCTTAATGATTCAGGTGATTAGATTAGCCCTATCTACATAATCCAAGATACTCAACCCTTTGCCAAAACCCATGCATATCCTTAGTCACGTCTGCTGAGTTACATGTTGCCATGTAGGATAACAGATTCACAGGTTCTGGGTACTAGGGTGTGGACCTCTTTGCGTGTGTGCTCAGTCACTTCAGTCGTGTCTGACTCTTTGCTACCCTATGGACCATAACCCACCAGGCTCCTTTGTCCATGGGATTCTCCAGACAAGAATACTGGAGTGGGTTGCCATGCCCTCCTCCAAGGGATCTCCCCAATCCAGACTCGAATCCAGGTCTCTCATGTCTCCTGCATTGGCAGGTGAGTTCTTTACCACTAACGATGAGCCTCTTTGGGGGAGTATTATTCTGCCTGTCACAGACATATTGTCTACCTTTGTTTGACAAATAAGACAGTAGGAGTTGTCATTGACACCGTGGCTTTAGGCATTAATGTTGATGCACAGGAGAAAAATGTGACTGAACTGAATCATTTTCTCTGTTGAAATCATCTCAAGGTCAGATTCTAAAGCAAGTAATTTGGGAAAGGATGTTTCAGGACTTTTGTCCAATCAAGCAGAGCTGCAGCATCACTTATCTCTGTGTGTTACAAAGGAAGTAATGCCCAGAGTGCCTGCTTTTCTGGTCATTTAGAGTCAGAAAAAAATGGTGATGATGTGAAATAGGCACAGACATTCAGCCAGGATATTGGCTTTCATTTGGCCACTGATGCCACTCACTCTCAGGCTTCTGCACTTTTGATTGTACCCTTCTGATTTCCTAGTCCGCCTTTCTAGCTTTTTGCCCATTTATCTGTAACAGTACATATTTATGGCAAATTTTGATGCCTACTCATTCTAAGAAACACTTTCCAAGGTGCTGAAAAGTATGTCAACTCATTGTTCCCAGTTGCTGAATTCAGATGATAAAAAGAATCCATGTTATCTCCCAGTCTTTTGAAGGCTCTTTTTGAGTTCTTCTCTGGATATCTTCCTCTATAAGTTCCTGTTCAACACTGAAGAAGCCCGTCATATCTTGGACATAGTCGGTACCCAAAACTACTTATAGATTTGAAGAAGTAAAAATTAAACAATTGCAATTATACTATCTATACACCCCAGTTCGGCAAGATGTGCGTACTTATTGTTTCCTTACAATGTTGTTAACAAAGAGAACATTGCTAAGAATGTCAAGAGTAGGTGAGAAAAACTGGGATTGTTAGAGATGAAGTTTCCAATTCTCCTTTACTGAATATGTTAAATCATGTTCAGTCAGTACTTAGCAGTATACTGGGGGTAAGGGAATAGACTAAAAAGGGGATCTGTTTTTGAATATTCAATGATGTATGTGTGCAGAAAAGTATACATATGGTAAATGTGTAATGGTGAATTTTTACAAAATGATACTCCCATGAAATCAGCATCTATATCAGAAACCAGAATTGTTACCAGCACCCCAGAAATCCTTCTGCTTCCTTTTAGTGGTTACTACTGTCAAGGATAATCACTACCTTGATGCTTTAGAAGTTTGAGAAATGGACTGTTTTTAAAATAGAGAAAAATTCTTATAATTGTGGTGAAAATACTTCTTTTGAGTTGTTGTTCAGTTGCCAAGTTGTGTCCAACTCTTTGCAACCCCATATACTGTAGCCCGCCAGTCTCCTCTGTCCATGGAATTCTCCAGTCAAGAATACTGGAGTGGGTTACCATTCCCTTCTCCAGAGGATCTTCCCAACCCAGGGATGAAACTCGGTCTCCTGCATTAGCAGGCAGGTTCTTTATCCCTGAGCCACCTGAAGCCCCATGTGGGTTTACAGAGATTTTTAAAAAAATCTCTCCTGCCCTGAATGTACATTTAAGCACAGAACGGTAAATACTTTTCTAAATATTCTTGCTTTATTTGGTAGTTTGAGTTAAAAAGCAACTTTGAGTCAGATTATTTCTCAATATTTATTGAATATTTTAAGAGTTCAAACAACCCCTTTGCCTCAAATACTCACAAGTTGTTAAAACTGTACCAGGCACTTGACCCTGTGATGACTTGGCACCACATCCGTTTCTGCATATTTTTTTATTGAGATCAAATTAGTATATTTTATATTTTCTCTGGAACTTTGGTTGAGGTTCGTAGTAGTGGACTCAAAAAACAAAAACAAAAAAGACTGTTGTCAGCAAAGGTGGCAGTCCCCATGCCACATATTTTAACTGTCTACCACAACACTTTCTTAGCTGAGTGTAAAGTGAAACTGCTTGTAGCAAAATGAAATAGATAAAGTGTTAGAAAAGTTGGATTCAGGGCTGTAGTTCTCTTATTCCCTATTCATTCTCTGTGTTCAAGGATATCAAAACGTTACTTCTAAATGTAAAGCATTGGGAACAACCTTGCCTAACCAACATGAGTGCTTAAATAAATCATAGTATAGTCATAATATGGACCGTTATGAAGCCATAAGGGCATGTTTCAAAAAAAAATGCTTAACTCTTTGGAAAACTTCTTAATAGTATTAACTATGTACTGAAAAATACCAAATTTGTAAAAAAAAAAAAGGTGCATCCTTGCACATGTGTGTAGATGAAAGAATGGAAATTCATAACACATTGGCTCTAGTTGTTTCTAAATAGTGTGCTTGAATGCAACTTAAATTTGTTTTTAATTTTTATTTTTACTTTATTTTACTTTACAATACTGTATTGGTTTTGCCATAAGGACCGTTATGAAGCCATAAGGGCATGTTTCAAAAAAAAATGCTTAACTCTTTGGAAACTTCTTAATAGTATTAACTATGTACTGAAAAATACCAAATTTGTAAAAAAAAAAGGTGCATCCTTGCACATGTGTGTAGATGAAAGAATGGAAATTCATAACACATTGGCTCTAGTTGTTTCTAAATAGTGTGCTTGAATGCAACTTAAATTTTTTTTTAATTTTTATTTTTACTTTATTTTACTTTACAATACTGTATTGGTTTTGCCATACATTGACATGAATCCACCACAGGTGTACATGAGTTCCCAATCCTGAACCCCCTCCCACCTCCCACCCCATATCATCTCAACTTAAATTTTTTTATTTTACAAAGATTTCATTTATAGATTTCTTTTCAAAAATCAGAAAATACACAGAATCCTTTTTTTTTAAAGGATATGTTGGGCGGATAATGACTTCTCTTGAGAAGTAAAGTCTTTGGGGGAAATGAGACATGGCAAATAAATGGCCTAGTCAAGAGGTGGGCAGAATTCCACACCACAACCACAGGGTCACAAACATCTATTCATGAATAATCATCCTTGAAATAATGGAACTTTCAGTGCAAGAAACTTTAATGGTCACTTCATCCAATTTTCTGTGTAAGAAACCCCAAAGCAACATCATCTGCCAAAAATGTACTTTGAGCCTAAGTTGGAGCAGACTCAGTGAAGAGACCCAGGAGCAGACTCAGTGTTCCAGAGACAGCCCAGGTTGGTTGTGGAGCACTTGCCTAGGATATGTCTCCTTATGTTGATGTGGAATTTGTTTCTTGGTATTTCTGCTTGATGGACCTAGTTCTACCATCTTGTGGCCATACAGAGCAAGAGAAAGCCTTGCTTCATTACAGGTACCTTTCAAGTATTTAAATATATGTATGTGCATTTTTAGCAATCATTGAAGTGTAACTTAGGTGTCATAGGCTGTACCCATTTAAAGTGGACTTTTTTCTTTTCGGATGTGCTGGATCTTCATTGCTGCAAGCAGGCTTTCTCTGGTTGCAGTGAGCAGGAGTCTACTCTCTGGGTGTTGTGTGGCTTCTCTCATTGCTGTGGCTTCTCTTGTTGTGGCTCACAGGCTCTAGAGTACACTGCTTTCAGTAGTTGTGGAATAGGGGCATATCTGCCCTGTTCTGTGGCATGTGGAATCTTCCCGGACCAGGGATTAAACCCATGTCCCCCGCACTAGGGTCCCAGGTGGCGCAATGGTAAAGAATTCACTGCTAATGCAGGAGACACAAGAGGCGCAGGTTCGATCCCTGGGTTAGGAAGATCCCCTGGAGAAGGAAATGGCAACCCACTCCAGTATTCCTTCCTGGAAAATTCCATGGACAGAGGAGCCTGATGGGCTACAGTCCATGGGATTGCAGAGAGTTGGACACGACTGAGCATGCAAACACATACCCCACCCCCAGCCCCCTCACTAGCATGCAGATCCCCAGTCACTGAACCCCCAGGGAAGTCCTTGGTGTGTTGTGACAGAGTATACACCCTTAAAATCATCAGCACAGTCATGATGCAGAACATTTTCATCACTCCTTAAAGTTGCCTCCTGTCTCTTTGCAGTCCATCCCTCCTTCAACCCCTATTCCAGGCAACCATTGATCTACCTTCTGTTACCATTGATTAGTTGGCATTTTCTAAAATTTCATATAAATGGAATCATACAGTACATACTTTCTTTTTTTTAAAACTGGCTTGTAACATAACTTTTTCTTTCACTTTATGAAGCAATTTTGTTTCATTCTTTACTTTTATGGACCCATCATAAAAGGTGTTTCAGACTTTGTCTTCAGAGAACTAATCATTTAGTGAAAATGTATTATAGACTTTATGAGTAAACCTTCGCTCACTTAAAAAGTAAAGTTGAATTATAATCCTTAAGGGCACTTTCCAGCTTTAACACTGTTTCATTCTATGTAATGTTTCTATTTACTGTTCAAAGCTAATGCTGTACCTTTGATTGAAATTAGTCCGGTGACTATTTTTTTAAAAAACTCAGTAGGCTGTAGGGTTTTGTTGTTTCAGTTTTTAAAGTTTAACACAGTTTCCTTATCACTTATGAATCTCAATGTATACATAATTGATTAATGATTTTTCACATGGGGAAGTAAAGCTACAGTGGGAAAGAAATTCATGTAAGACCTCGTAGGGCAGGCAGTCCCATGTCGTAGGAACTTCTTCCTTCTACCTGTTTCAGTTCAGTTCAGTCGTTCAGTCGTGTCCAACTCTGCGACCCCATGAATCGCAGCACGCCAGGCCTCCCTGTCCATCACCAACTCCTGGAGTTCACTCATAGAACCTAAAAGGTGAATATCCTGACATATATATGTACTTAAATATGTATATGGTAAATATCATGGTATATTTTAAGCTGTATAGTCATAATCAAACAGATAAGGTGATGACATTCGCATTTTTACCTTTTTTTTTTTTTATAGTTCCAAACCACACCCAGTGCAAACTGACCTTACTGCTTGAGACTGGTTGTTTTCTGAGATTGAAATCTATAATAGTAGGCAGAATACTTAAGTGTGGAGTTAGTTGCTTGTTTTCTTTGGTCAGATACTGACTTTGACAGAAGATTATTTGAAAATAGACATAGTTTAAAGTGACTGAATTTTGAATCTTCTGAATTGTTCTCTTGGATGTCCAAATCTCAGGTGATCACACCAACAGAAACAGGTATGCAAAATTTCCCTTATGTTAATAGGAAAATACAGCCTCAGATTCTAGAGCTGCTTTTTAAAAATGTGATTGTTAAATTGAGATAAACTTCTTCATGTTTGTTGTTGTTGTTAGTTTTAGTGCTTTGGGAGTCTAGGTAACTCTGCATAATCAATGCACAGTGACCATGATGTGAGGGTCACATAATTTTTAATTCTCTTAATCTCTCTGTCTTATTTCTTTCTTAAGCAATACTTGTTGGGTAAGAAAGGACTGCTTTGGTTTATTCAGGGTTTGATAAAAAATTAAATTCATAATTTTTGTTTTGGCATTAATTTTCCCTTTAGAAAGATATATGCAATTTTAGGAAAATGTTAAAATAACTGAATATTCTCTTTTTGTGTCATCTAGAATGGTATGTATTATTGCTTCAAAGCCTGATCTTTCATTCTGATGAAACAGCACTTGTAGTCTATAGTTTAGTCATGTAGAAGCAAAACTCCTCTTTATTTCTTAAAGAATTCCTACAGATATATAAAACAAATATCAATAGAGGATATTGTAGGTGTTGGGGCTATGACACTATTATATACATCCACCTGGAATCTGAGGAAGACATCTTATTTGAAATAAATTCTTTATCATTATTTTTGCTTACCTATATTTTGAAGTCTTGGAGATAGGGCTTCTTCTTCAAAGCTTATTTTCACTGTTTCACTGAATTTGAGAAGAGACTGTAGGCTTTCAGAAAGGGCTTTCTATAAACTGTGTGCAAATTCTAGAAAAACAGGTTGCCCTTCAGTGAGCCTTTTTAATGGTTTCTGAAATTGCCTGAAGAATCTACGTATCTTTACCCCACATAGTCTCAGTGTCTGTAGCTGCCTTAGTTTAGCTCTTTTTCTCAGTAAAGCAGAAAATATACAGTTCCCAGCCCTGTAACACTGAGACGCTCTTGAATGATACATGTCGAGGAAACCTAGATACTGCTATCACTGGCAATTTGCATCGATCTTATTGCCAGAGAATGAAAGACTCTTGAGTTTTCTTGAGAGAGACCAGCTTTTAAAAAGTTAAGTGTGTTTCCTTTGTGCAGTGACCTGAGGTCTCATACTGAAGTAGAAAGTTAAGACTTCACTGTTCAGCTCTGTGAAGCAGTCAACTGTTTATTCGTAGTCATCATAGAATAGGGTGACTCTGGCTCTTACTAGAGAGACAAACACATCATGACCAATTAACTCTGGAGACTGAGTGCCATGGACAAATTCCACATAATTCTTAAAAAAAAAAAAAAAAAGAGGCACCAACTCTTGAAGGCTTTCTCAGGAGCCAGAATTGAATTCTCTTTCCTGTATTATGCCCAGAGTCCAACAAAGACTGTGCCCTCCTGCCAGTCCTTTCATAATGAACAAGCCAAGTGTTCAATTGTATTCTTGTGGAGAGGGGGATAACATTCCTTTATGATCCCCAGTTTAGATCAGCTTACCATCCAAAGCATGATATTTGATTACCCTTATTATGTTACCTTGCGTAGCTACAAATGTTGCTAATGGTGTGGCCTTATCTAGCCATTTAAAAGTCCCTGTTCATGCTACTTTACTGGTCAATGCTATAAAAGCCCCTATTGCTAAGGATCCTAGTAATAAGTAATACGAGCTGATCAACAGGGAGCAGTACTTGGGTTAGGCATGCACTGCAGGCGCATGTATCTTGAACTCCTGAATATATTCCACTGACTGCTTGATGCCCGTTTTTTCCTTCTAAGTGCTGATTTTAATCTCTAATATCCAGTGTGCCTGGGCCTGAATTGCTTTGAGAATGATAAAAGTTTGCTGGCCTTTTCTGATGACATGCTTCTTTAGCATTGAGGTTTCTGTAGTTCCTTCTTTTTCTTTCCTTCCAAAAGTTTCTGACTTAGTTCTCAGTCTTGCAGGAAAGAAACCATGCTGTCATTAACTAGTAGGAGCAAATGGGGAGAATTATCCTTTTATCTATTCCAGCGGAGGTGGAAAGTTGAGTGCTTTTTCCTTGGAGTAGTGGCCTTTAGGCTTTTTTTCTATTTCTTTTTTCTTTACAGTTTTATTTTATATGTACTATAATTGACTTACAATGTTGGGTTAGTTTCAGGTGAACATAGGCTTTTTTAATTGTTCTACTCCCATCAGTTAAAAAAACAACTTTGTTTTGTATACACAACTTTCAAGGTATACATTTTTAACTTACTAATATATTCAAGTGCTACTTAATATATATGTGATACACACTAGAGCCCATGTAAAAATAAATTTGAAAGAATAAAAGGTGATTTTTTTAAAAAGAAAGTTTATTGTTAATTAAAAGGATTTTGTAATACCCTTAGCAGATATGATGCAAGAGGCAATATGGTTTATTTTATTTTTTAATTGGAGGAAAATTGCCTTACAATGTTGTATTGGTTTCTGTGGTACAACAGTGTGAATCAG
>SJXQ01002024.1:0-95352 GCA_006408695.1 Aepyceros melampus | reverse complement strand
ACATGGGCCTGGGCCCCAGGTACAATGAAAATAGTACCATCTTTGACATCAGTGGATGACCTAGGCTGTGTAGGTTCACCTTACCTGTTTACCTGTTTTAGTCTCATGTAAAATGAGAATAAATAATGAGGAAACATAGTATTGGGTTGGCCAAAAACCTTTTCCCGTAAGATATTGCAGAAAAATCTGAGCAAACCTTTTGTTAAGCCCAATACTATTGTAGTGTGTGTGTGTGATCATGATAATAATATTGTCAGTTTTGCTTAACTCACTGGATTGATGTGAGACTTGAAGGTCATATGTGAAAATGCTTTATGAGTTAGAAAGCGTGTAAGACTTAATTCTCTTGCATATGGGACATGTTGGTGGTTTTCTTTAGTCTTTGCTGTTAGGCCACTATGAAAATCAGTTTCATACTTATTTTTTCTTTCACAAAGTTGGGGTCATTATTATTAGCTAAGAATAAAATCTCTAGTAAATTTGCTTGGCATGTTTATACTAACTGAATAAACAGAGTTATAGGAAAAACCTGTCACATTAAAACATGCAAACAAAAAAAACATGGAATCAGCCTATTTAAGTTTTTTAAGATACTAGAATTAAGTAAAATTTTCCAAGATTGCGGAAGTTGGGTAGGGCCAGACTAACTCTGTAAGCAGAATGATTAAATTATCCTGGGGCAGGTCCAGCGTACCTTCCTGGGCCCAGCCTTATATGGAACAGTGGAGACATGGACCTTGACACTTGTTTGATTATACAACTCTAGTGCTCACCAGATGAGTGGTATTGGGCAAGTTTCTTAACCTTAGAGAACTTGAGTTTCTTTATCAGTAAAAATAGATGTAACCACTACTTTGGGAGGTTGTTTTAAGGATTAGAGATAATTTATATCAAGTGCCTGACAGTAGATTCTCTTAGTGTGTGCATAGTATCAACCGTAAAAAAAAAAAATTACACTGTTCCATGTTTGTGCATTCCTGTGTCCATGCAGACCTGCTGTTATAACCCCCATTCATCATTTAGCCTTTCATTCCAGATGTTTTTTATTCAAACTTAGAGGATGAGATGGTTGGAGGGCATCACCGACTCAATGGACATGGGTTTGGGTAGACTCTGGCAGTTGGTGATGGACAGGGAGGCCTGGTGTGCTGCAGTTCATGGGGTCACAAAGAGTTGGACACAACTGAGCAACTGAACTGAAGAACAAAATCCTGACACTCTTAAGCATTTCCTCTTATTTCCAAATTTAAATGTTAGCTTAGGGAAGTTGCTATATAATTTAGTCTGAAAAGAAGCTTTCTACTATATTTTCTTAAGACCAAATAAAAAGGATGATTAAGTAAGATGCTCTATGGAAAGCAGGACCACTGTATACATATGGTTGTAGGATGTTCCCTAATGTAATATTATTCTGTTCAAATTTTCTTCAATATTTTTAATTATAAAATAAAGCATGCAGAAGAATAGAATAATATAATATATGCTCATTTTCTCTACCCTGATTTAAGAAATGTCAGCAATTTGTATGTATCAGCTCTTTATTTTCTCTAAGAAATAAAACACTAATGATGATTGAAGGCCCTCTCCCATTTAATCCCTTTCCTCTCTGAAATTGGCATGTGTTATTCTTTCAGTCCATCTTACTATTTTTCCATGAACACTTTTCATTAATAATATAAAGTACTTGAAACTTTTTACAAATATCTGCTATACAGCTTTCTCATTTAACATATGTGTCCATGATTTTTTTTATATTTATACAGATAACTACTTCATTTTAACTTGTTGTGGAGTATTTCACTAAATGAATATTCTAACATTATCTAGTCTTCTGATGATAGATATTCAGGTTGTTTCCAGTTTTTTGATACTATAAACAATGGTGTGCTTTTACCTATATTTTGACTTATTTATACAAGATTTCCTCTGGAATGAATGACTAGAAGTAGAATTGTGGGTCACAGAATATGCATATCTTCACCTCTTTTATATATACTGCTTTGGAGAGCAATATGGCAGCAGAAGTGACCGATCTCTTATACTCTCTCCAACTTGTGTCTCCGTCAGTTTTATTTTTGGAAACCTGATGGGTTGAGGATTTTAGGTCATTGTTTTCATTTGCCTTTTCTGTTTTATATAGCTATTAAAAGAATGTTTAAAATCTATGCCATCATTCCATTAAATCATCATACATGTACCTAGGTATGTATATATAAATGAGTATTTGTAAATTTAAATAGTCCAAAAGGGTATTTGATAGAATCTTCAGAAGCATCTTATCTCAGTATTAATAGTGGGGAACTATTAGCCCTTAGAACGTGATTTCTCAGCCTCAGCACCATGGAAATTTTGCACTGGATAACCCTTTGTTACAAAGGGATCTTCTGTGCATGGTATGGTATTTAGCAGCATCTCTGGTCTCAACACCCTAGGTGCCTATAACACCTCTTCACTCATGAGAGTCAGAAATGTCTCTAGACATTGCCAGATGCCCTCTGGGGAGCATAATCATCTCCTGCTGAGGAACCACAGCCCAAGACTAAACTCTGCTTTGTCCTGCCTACCAGAGCTTAAACATAAGACCTCCAAAAGATCAAACCCTTCCCAAGGATTTTTCTGCATTTGAGACAAAGATCAAGAGTGGTTATAGGGCTTTTTTTTTTTTTTCCAGAAATAGGAAAAAAAGTTAAATGAGATCTCAGTGGGTACTAAGTAGCCAAAACAACCTTGAAAAAGGAAGACAAGGTTGTAAGACTCACATTTCCAATTTCAAAACTTACTACAAAACAATAATAATCAAAATGGCACTGTACTGGAATATAGACCAATGGGCCAAAATAGAGAGCCCAGGAATTCACCCTGTGTATCTGGCCAAATGATTTTTGATAAGGGTCCCAAGACTATACAACGGGGAGAAGACAGTCTCTTTAATAACTGGTGTTAGGAAAACTGGATATCTAAATGCAGAAAAAATGAAGTTGGATTCTCCTAATACAATATACAGAAATTAAAGTGCATCAAAGACCTAAAAGTAATACCTAAAATTGCAAAACTCCTCGAAAAATACATAGAGGAAAAGCTTCAGGACATTACATTTGGTGATGATTTGTTGAATATGACAACAAAAGCAAAAGTAGACAGGTGGGACTACATCAAACTTTAAAACTTCTGTGTATCAAAGGAAACAGTCATCAGAAAAGGCAACTATGGAATGGAAGAAAATATTTGCAAATAATATAGCTGACATAAGTTTAATATCAGTTCCCTATAAAACATATAGGGAATTTCTGCAAGGTACAGGCATACCTTGGAAATATTGTGGGTTCGGTTCCAGAGCACCATGAGAAGCCAAATATTGCAATAAAGTAAGTCATATGAATTTTTTCATTTCTCAGTGCATATAAAAGTTATATTTATACTATATGTCTATACTATAGTTTATTAAGTGTGCATAGCATTATGCCCCAATGTATATAATTAATTTTAAAAATACTCTATTGCTAAAAATTGCTAATCATCTGACAATGAAGGGTTGCCACAAACCTTCAGTGTGTAAAAAAAAAAAAATGCAATATCTGTGAAGTGCAATAAAGCAAAGCACAATAAAATTAAGTATGCCTATAACCCTGTTAAAAATGAACAAAGGACTGCATTAGCAATTCTCCAAAGAATATACCCATGTGGCCAATAAGCATATACAAAGATATTCAATATTACTATTCATAAGAGAAATGTAAATTAAACCCACAAAATCACCTCACACTCATTAGAATGGCTAATATCAAAGGAACAAGTGTGGTCATGTGTGTGGTGAAATTGAAACCTTTGTGCACTGCTGGTGGGAATGTAAAATGATGGAGCTATTATGGAAAACAGTATGCTTCCTCAAAAAATAAAAAATAGAATTATCATATGAATCCAGTAACCCCACTTCTGGGTGTATATTGAAAATAATTACATCAAGATCTTCTTCAATTTTCACTAAGCAAATAGGAAGTTGATAACCTTCCCCAATATAAAGGAAATAAACCAACACAGTTGGCTCAGAGGTTAAAGTGCCTGCCTGCCATGTGGGAGACCTGGGTTCGATCCCTGGGTTGGGAAGATTCCCTGGAGAAGGAAATGGCAACCCACTCCAGTATTCTTGCCTGGAGAATCCCATGGATGGAGGAGCCTGGTGAGCTACCATCCACGGGGTCGCAAAGAGTCGGACACGACTGAGCGAGTTCACTTCACTTCACCTCAAAGAGATATATTTGCACACCTATGTTCATTGCAGGGCTTTCCCGATAGCTCAGTTGATAAGAGTCCACCTGCAATGTGGTAGATCCCAGTTGGATTCCTGGATCAGGAAGATCCGCTGAAGAAGGGTTAGGCTACTCACTCCAGTATTCTTGGGCTTCCCTTGTGGCAAAGCTGGTAAAGAATCGACCTGCAGTGCAGGAGACCTGGGTTCAGTCTCTAGGTTGGGGCGATCCCCTGGAGAAAGGAAAGACTTCCCACTCCAGTATTCTGGCCGGGAGAATTTCATGGACTGCATAGCCCATGGGGTCGCAAAGAGTCGGACACGACTGAGCGACTTTCACTTTCACTTTCATGTTCACTGCAACCTTATTTACACTAGCCAAAAGATAGAAGCAACCCAAATGTCCATCAAGAGGTGAATGGATAAGACTATGTCATATATATACAATGAAATAATATGCACCTTAAAAAAAGTTCTGTCACATGCTGCAACATGGGTGAACCTCAAGGACATCATGCCAAGTGAAATAACAAAAGGACAAATACTACATGACTCCATTCATATGAATTATTTAAATTAATCAAAGCCATAAAAACAGGAAGTAGAAAGATAGTTGCCAAGGGCTTGGGTGAGGGGAGTGCTAGTATTTTATGGGTATAGAGTTTCACTTTTCAAGATCAAAAATTTTAAAGATCAGTTGTACGACAATGTGAATATACTTAGTTTACTGAACTGTAAACGTAAAAGTGGTTAAAATGGAAGTTTTAATGTTCAGTCTTTTTAATCACAGTACAAAGTTAAGAATAATTATAGGGATGCAAGAATATCAGTTTCTCAACAAAGTACATTTTACAGTGTCTCATCCAATCAAAATTTACCAGGCATACAAAGAAGCAGGAAAATAATGACCCATAATAAGAGAATAAATCTATCAAACAAAACTGACCTGGAAACTGAGACAGGTATTATGATTATTAGACAATGACAATAGAAGGATTGTTAGATTCCATATGGAGACATGGAAAATATTTTAATAGACCCATATTGAACTTCTAGACAGAAAATTATAACGTCTGAGATGAACGATACGGTAGATTGGTTTAAGGGCAGATTAGACAATGTAGAAGAAAAGAATAGTGACTTTGAAGCCAGGGCATTAGAAACTATCCAGAATAAAATAGAGAAAAGAATTACAAAAAAATTAAAATATCAGTGATTTGTGGGACAAGTTCCAGTCACCTAATATACATGTATTTAGAGTCCCTGAAAGACGAGGAAGAACAGGAAAAATATTTGAAGAAATCATGGTTAATAAATTTCCAGATTTGATGAAAAGTGTAATCCTACAGATCCAAGAAGCTCAATTAACCCTAGCAAAAGATGTGTAAGGAAGATTACATCAAAGCACCGTACAATTAAATTGTTCAAAAGCAGTGATAACGATCTTAAAGATACCAAAGAACAAAGGTACATTACATATAGAGGAAGAAAGATAAAGATGATACAAATTTCTTGTTGAAAACAAAAGTATACAAGACAGTGGAGGACCATCATTAAAGTACTGAAAGAAAAACCTTTGACCTAGAATTTTTTTTTTTTTTTTGGTCACATAATACAGTATGTGGGATCCTAGTTCTCTAGCAAGGGATTGAACCCACACCCCCTGCATTGAGACGGTAAAGTCTTAACCACTGGACAGCCAGGGAAGTCCCTAACCTACAATTCCATACTTAACAAAAATATATTTCAAAAAGATGAATTAGACTTTTCAAACATGTAAAAATTGAAAACAATTCATCGCCAGCAGACCTGCACTACAAGAAATGTTACAGGAAGTCCATCAGGCAGAAAGAAAATGATGCCACATGGCAATAGAGAAATACAGATCTATACAAAGTGCTGAAGAGCACCAGAAATGGAACTATATAAGTAAACATAAGACCTGCTTTAAAAAAAACTGCTTGGATGTGGTGTTTAGTATGTATACACTACATTCTAGCCATACCATCTTTGTCTTTGAGGCTTATTTTGGAATGTAATGATATACTACCTTGTATTATATTTGATGTTAAGAACCTCTGTAGCAGAATTTTAATTCCCAAGCCTCAAAATTTTGTTGTGTAAGAAATGTCTTTATTTTTGTACACAGTATCATTGTCATCAGTACCCGTATAGAGGAAGACATTTTTAGTTGTACAGGGTAAAATTCAGTCATTTAAAACTGAACTGGGTGGTACTTAGTTTTCAGAAATTTTGTGGGTATGAGAGTAAGGAGTTTAGTTCAGGGCTGTGTTTCTCTGTCACTGGCTTCTGCTGAGCTTCAGTTCCTGTTTAGTCCCTGGGTGTGGCTGTCCCTCTCTGCTGCCATCTGCGGAAGTGTCTGAATCTCTACTTCATCTGTAGTCCATGTGGTGTCCCTTCTTTAAGACCTTGAATCCGTTTCAAGTCCACCTGGTAGTAGTGAAATGAGGAGGATATGGGAAGAGGGAATGTAAACGGTAAGTTACTATTGATCAACTTCATTCTGTTGTACCTGAGATAACATACTGCCTGTCTTCAATTCTCATTTCTCCCTGAAACACTCTGGATCATTGGGATACACAAAAACCTCTCCCTCTTAATTCTTTGTGTCCAGACCACAACCATGCCACCTACCTAGTGACATCTCCCGGAACATCTTAAAAGTGATCTTAACATTATTTATAATGTTTTTAACATTTTTTCCTGATGAATGCTATTGATTACATGTGTAACACTAACATTGCGATTTAACTTTCTATTTGTGTTTTTTACATCCCCTTTGATTTGTGTGTAAGCTCCTGGAATGCCCAGATAAGAGATTTGATGTCTTGATGCTTTTCTTAGTGCTTAGCATTGGGCAAAGTACATAGTTGGTCTTCAGTAATTATTGGCTGAATGAACAAATGAATGAATTTAAACTTTTTGAGTACAGAGAATTCATCTAATACTTCTTTTACATCTCTTATGCTTAACATAGTATTGAATACTGAGCAACCCCATATTATTTACTTAATTAAATTGAACTGAAAGTCATTTTAACTTAATTAAAAAAATTTTTTTAAATTATTTATTTGGCTGCACCAGGTGTTAGTTGCAGCATGTGGGATCTAATTCACTGACCAGGGATTGAACTCAGGTTCTCTGCCTTGGGAGCATGGAGTCTTAGCAACTGGACTACCAGGGAGGTCCCTAAAAAAATATTTTTGGCTGCACCATGCAGCATGTGGGATCTTAGTTCCCCGACCAGGAACTGAACCTGGGCCCCCTGCATTGGAAGCAGAGAATCTTAACCACTGGATAACCAGGGAAGTCCTTGAGAGTCATTTTATGTTAACTCTTTCTACATATATTTATAGTGCCTGAAGAAGTCTAGAGAAGCCAGGTCTTCTACAGACTGCTCATTGAAAATAATTTAAAGTATTGGTTAAAATCAGCTGGGAGAATTTTATAGATAGAATAGAGAAGAAAGGAAAATGAGTGTGATTGCATACAACGTATAATCATTTCATCAATAGGAAATAAAACTAGGCCAGAAAAATAAAAAACCTAGCCAGTACTATCTGTGATGTAATTGCCATCACAATTAGTACTGGCTAGGTTTGTGATGGCAATTACTCAAGAGGATGTAGGACTTCTCTGGTGGCTCAGACGGTAAAGCTTCTTCCTACAATGTGGGAGACCAGGGTTCAATCCCTGGGTTGGGAAGATCTCCTGGAGAAGGAAATGGCATACCCACTCCAATATTCTTGCTTGGAAAATCCCATGGACGGAGGAGCCTGGTAGGCTACAGTCCATGGGGTTACAAAGAGTCAGACAGGACTAAGTGACTTCACTTTTCAAGAGGATGTAAGCAGACAGTGAATAGATGAATCCAGTTCATTTCTGTGAGGCTAAAGGAGAAAAATTGCTGAGCAAATGATTCCCCTGGTTTTAGATTTTGGTAGGCTTTTAATGTTCTTCTACATTTAACATTCATATAGCAAATGTTCATTGAGCACCAACTATAGCTAAGCAGTATGTTGGACAGTCAGTATTCAGTGATGATCTGACAGAAGTTGTTTCTTACATCCCCAAATGCTTAGTCCTTGATGGAGGTGTGGTGGACAGAAAATAGTGTGAAAAATGGCATTCACCAGAGTGTTGAATAACTTTCTTTGGCATCACTGAGCAAAACATCTGCTCAGGGAGGAAGATTCCACTGGGGTATGGTCTTTGACCTGGATCTGGAATGATTACTGGGAATGTGCACCCCACCAGTGGGGTCTGGCTTGCACCCCATATAGCAAGTTTTTATGCTTGCTGGCACCATTGTTCTAACTGACTCTTATACTTTTTAAATTATGGGTGCTAGATTTCTTGGCAGAACAATGAAACTTTGTTTCAGTTTAATTTTCATTTAGCTTTTGGGTGGTGGTGTTCAGTCATTCAGTCATGTCTGACTCTTTACGACCCCATGGACTGCAGCACTCCAGGCTTCCCTGTCCTTTACCGTTCCTGTAGTTGGCTCAAACTCATGACCATTGAGTTGGTCATGCCAGTCATTTAGCTTAATGGTCATTTAAAAAAGATATTTTCAGGGACTTTCCTGGAAGTTCAGTGGTTAAGACTCCAATGCTCCCAATGCAGGGATCTTGGATTTGACCCCTGGTTGGGTAACTAAGATCCTGCATGCCATATGGTGCAGAAAAAAAAAAAAAAAAAAAACCAATCTTTCAGTAGGTTAGTGATTTCTCAGTTAAAATTTTTTCTTAAGCAGTCACATATGGAGCTTGTCCTCTAATTACCTTGTCCTCTTTTGTTACTTGCTATTCCCCTGCTGTCTTCTAAGGAAGTTAGATCCTTTGGTGGGAGTTGTGTTGGGTGATGGGTGAAAGGCTGCACGTGGTAGAAGCTGAGGAAAGAGTTGAACTGCTCCATGTAAGATAAATGATTAGGGTAGAGACTAAGGACAGCAGACTGAAGCCCAGAGAGGGGACAGTTCAGGAGTTGTGATAGAGAAGGAGGCTTTTCTCCCAGAGAGGAGTTTTCGGGAAAGATGGGATAATTAAAGGAAAATCAGCAGTTTTGCCCATTGCTGTGCAATTTGATGCTTTTGAACTGTGGTGTTGGAGAAGACTCTTGAGAGTCCTTTGGACTGCAAGGAGATCCAACCAGTCCATCCTAAAGGAGATCAGTCCTGAATATTCATTGGAAGGACTGATGCTGAAGCTGAAGGTCCAATGGTTTGGCCACCTGATGTGAAAAACTGACTTATCGGAAAGGACCCTGATGCTGGGAAAGATTGAAGGTGGGAGGAGAAGGAAATGGCAGAGGATGAGATGGTTCAGTGGCAACACTGACTTGACAGACATGAGTTTGAGCAAACTCCGGGAGTTGATGATAGACTGGGAAACATTGTTTGCTGCAGTCCATGGGGTCACAAAGAGTCAGACATGACTGAGCAACTGAACTGAACTGTGCAATGTAAATTTTTTTCTCTACCTCTCCATATTTCTATTTTCCCCTCTCTCCATATTCTTATTCAATTGTTAGATTGGCTCTACCTAAGGGAAATATGTTGAAGCTGATGGGCATAGAGTAAGAATCAAAGACTGGATGAGGAGGGTCGGGGGGAGCAGAAGTGAACCTCCTGAGGTAGCCCGTACAGGCAACAGATGCTGGACTAAGGCAGTGACAGGTAAAGCTGGAGTGGAGAGGAATATTCCAGAATTTGGTTTTGGTGGTAAGTTACTGGTTTTGGAAGGGAGAGTAATAGAGTCAAGATGACTTTGAGGCTTACAGCTGGGGAGAGTGCAGCTGTAGGAGATGTCCCAATTGACTGGGACTGACCCTGGGAGGAAAGGTCACTGTTTCTGGCTTGTAACGGGGAGGGTGGATGCCAGTGACTTTCTCCTTCTTTTTAAGTTTAATTTTTTTTTTCCTCCTTTGGCCCCAGGACTTGGCTCCATCATGTGGTCAATGGGATCTTAGTTCCCTGACCAGGAGAACCCACACAATTTGCGTTGGAAATGAAGAGTCTTAACCACAAGACCACCAGGATGTCTGATGCCTGTGCTTTTAAATGTATGACATAAACCTAAAAGAGGAAGCATCTTTCTTGCTTACTGATGATGCAAGGGTTCTTCTTGTTGTTCCTGTTCTCATATATTCTCTGAGGTCCTATTATAACTCAAGAGAGTGGAAAGGCATTTATGTGACAACTGGTGTTGCTCTTCTCAAGTTATACTGAGTAGGCCTTAGAGCTAACTTTGATTTAAGAAAACAAAGGGTATATTCTGAGGATCGTAGAAAATATTATACCCTTGCAAATTAAATTTTTTTCCCTATTATTTTTTGGCCATGCCACACAGCGTGCAGAATCTTAGTTCCCTGACCAGGGGTCAAATCCGTGCCCCCTGCCTTGAAAGCATGTTGTCTTCACCACTAGACTGCCAGGGAAGTCCCTACAACTTATTTTTTCAAATTCTTTTGTCCTTATTTACTTTTGACAAATTAAACTATCAATACTTAACATCTTTTATAGTAATAGTGCTCTTTTAATTTCTAAAGCTATATAACTCATGGCATATAAACGTTAATGCCTGTGTGTCTTACTTTTGACTGTATTTTTCTTTAATAGTTTTTCCTTTGAGTTCTCTTTTGATATACATATTCTCATCCAGCATTGCTGATGACTTTTCTGGAACTCTGAACACATTTTACTCCTCAGTCTGATTGCCAGCTCTTTCTCTGTGGAATAAGAAGTGTGGATTGGATTTTATCAGTGTTATAAATAATTAAAATTCATTGTGTCTAGATTTCTTTATGTCCAAGAATGAGGTGATCAATGTGAATCTACTTTGGAAAGTATAAAATGCTTGGCAAATATATAGTGCTGTTATTAATTTTTGTAGTGCTAAGATTCTGGTGAGAAAATTTCTGGAGCTGGTAGTGGGTACTGCTTTCTTCCATTCTCTGATAGCAAAGGAACTTCATAATTCTTGAGCAAATATCTAGCTGTACTGTGAGGGTACCCATCTCTTGTGAATAGGAAAAGACTCTGACTTGTTCTGTTTGGCTGTTAGAACCCTTCACTGGCAGCACACAGGCTGTTAGAAGAATGATAAAACTACAGATGTGTTTTCTAGTGGTACTTTTTAAGAAAATCGTATTACATTTTGATAGTTAAATTTTTGTCTTATGGCATCCTTTGCATTTGAAAATATTTTTCAATACTAATGATTTTTATCCATAATTTGTAGAAACTTAGGGTTTTAGGTAAGATTTCTATGGATCCTTGAAAACACACACCTATAAATGATAATTCCTTCCTTGTTAATAAAGAAATATCAGAGTTGGATTTTGCAGGTTGTAATGTAAAGGACCTCAGAGGGTCAACTCTGGAAAATACTGGCTTAATTTTTCTGCATAAAACATGAAGACTTTAAAGTGTGTTCTGAGCACCAGCAGTGTGTGCTTTGGAGGTTGAGTTCAGACACTGACACAGAAACACCCTGGGGAGGACTCCACTGCTCACTTGGACACAAGTTGGACCGGAATTTCTGTGTTGCTGTGAGTTTTTACGTAGAGTTCCTTGGCTAGAATCAGGAGAAAAGGAATTATAAACTAGCAGCAGGTAAGGCCCAGTTTATTCCAATGCACTGGGAAATGACTCATGGATTCCTTTCTCTGACAGCACTTTGATATTGGTGTTGAGGCATTCATTCTAAATGAGATATTTGGCAATATAGGCTATAACAATGTAGGCAGTTATCTCCCTAGTGTATACTTTCCCATGACTAAGTCATACGTGGATAATAGGAGCAAAGTAATTTTCCAGAAACAAACAAAAAAGCTGTTGTGAAATAATTCATATTACTTCCCCAAAGCTTATTCAAACCCTTCTGCCCATTTCATGAGTTTCTAGCAAGACAGATCACCCTGTATCCACACTTCATCCTAACAGTTTATCTTGACAAGGAGGGTTCTAGGGCAGCTTGTAACAGGAAAAGGCCACAGAAAGTATAACTTGAGATATAGGGATGGGAAAGAATAGATGGAGACTACTGCTCTGAAGGCAGTATGTAACAAAGGATCTGGATTTGGCAGACTCCTTGAGTTTGAATCCCAGCTCTGCCACTTATTGGGAAGCTTTTGGCCTCAATTGCTTTAATTGTAAAATGGGGATTATAATATTACCAACCTGATACTGTTGCTATGAGGATTAAATGAGACAGTATGTGTACTGCTCAGAACCGTGCTTGGCCTTTGTGACTGCTCAAGTCTCCCTTGCTATGTTGGGACTTGCATTGTGTGTGAGTGCTGTGTCTTGTTTGGGGATGGGGACCTTGGGGGAGATTTTTATGAGTCAGGTTTATATGACCTTCTGGTGTTTTCGTCCATCTTAATCTGTATTTATTTAGTTAGTTTTGGTTGTGCTGAGTCTTTGTTGCTGCGCCGGCTTTCTCTCGTCTCGGTGAGCCGGGACTACTGTTCATTGCAGATCACGGGCTGTAGGGTGTGCCAGCTTCTGTAGCTGCAGTGCTTGGGCTCAGTAATAGCAGCTCCCAGGCCCTGGAGCACAGGCTCAGTAGTTGTGGCCATGGGTTTAGTTGCCCCTCGACACGTGGGATCTTCCCAGATCAAGGATCAAATTGACAGGTGGGTTCTTTACCACTGAGCCACCAGGGAAGTACCTTCAGGTGTTTTTGATTGAGTGAGATTAGTTCAGGTCAGGAGAAGATGGTCAGGAGTGCTTGCATTTGCTTTGGAATCAGATTTAAACTTTTATCTTGGCTTCATGCAAACACAGAGACATGCAGAAGGCAAATGAGATTCTCTACAGCTATAGGTCTTGTTTTCCTGGTATCCTCTGACCACTGGGATGGGCATGAGGCCTGGGCTCTGCCAGTCAGACTCCCCATCCTGGGAATGAGCCTGTCCTCCATGGATGGTGGTGGCTGAGGCATCTGGAGCTAGCATTCCAAAGTGGAACATCATAGTGTCTATTATGGGTCTCCTTAGACCTTCCTGGCGCCAGCCCTTCCCTGCTTGTTTAACCCTCTCGTTTCTTTGAGCCAACCCCCAGTGCGGGCCCTTATTGCTTGCAATCAAAATACCTTAATTGGCACCAATACCATGCAGGTAGATTAACGTTTCTATTGTCAGTAGGTAAGGGAACACACATGAAGCCAAGAGTCCCAGAAGTCATAGAAAAGTCCTCTTTAGACAGTGTGACTTGGAGAAGAATATAATTTGTTTCCTGAGGTGCAAAAAGAGGTGACTTTTGTCTTACTTGAATGGAAAAAAGAAAAGACTTCAGATTGGTCAATGTGGGTCTGTTCTAAATACAAAGTGTTGCATGCAGCCACTTTACAGATAGCAGGGTTTTTTTTTTTAATATATGTCAGAAATGGAAATTACCATAAGCAAAAGGGCTAAGAGAAAAGTTAAAGACTTTCAAAGGAGTGATACTTTTTGAATAGAATCACTCAACATCATTGTCATCAAGGAGTTAAAAATGGATTTTTAAAATAAATATTTATATTTTATTGTATCATCTTATCACCCTGAAAATTTTAAGTTTCTTGAGGGCAATGGCATAGCTTACATTTCTTCTGTAATGAAACTTACATGGTGATAAGATGCTCTAATATGACATGGATACTTAGTTAAGGATTCCCAGAGATGCAGACAGAGAACAGACTTGTAGACACAGCAAGGGAAGGAGAGGGTGGGACGACTTCAGAGTGTAGCATTGAAACATACATGTTATCATATGTGAGATAGCTAGCTAGTGGGAAGTTGCTATGTAACACTGTGAGCTCAACCCAGTGCTCCGTGACAACCTAGAGGGGTAGAGTGGGGAGGGCTGGGAGTAGGTATATGTGTACTTATGGTTTACAAGAGGGAGGGACAGAGGGGACATACGTATTCTTGTGGCTGATACACATTGTTGTATGGCAAAAACCAACACAACATTATAAAGCAGTTATCCTCCAATTAAAAATAAATTAAAAAAATTCTGTTTTGTCAGACCTGTGCTCTGAGGGGAGACCTCTAAGACTTTTCTCCTTTAACTTGGATTTGCATGTTTCTCTCTATGCTTATTCATTTTTTAAGGTCTCAAATGGTGCCTCTTCTGTGAAGTTTTCCTTGAATCTTCCAGAAGATTCTTCCTTTCCTGTTTTTTTCATTCCAGCCTGTACTGTGGTTGTGGAGGTGGCATTCAGTTCCTTTTGAGGCCTGACCCCCTCGTAGGAGCTTTGTGAAGGCTCCTATTGAAAAGGGGATCCTGAGGCCACTCCAGGCTCCGTGGGTAAGAACTGGCAATTGGAGTCATGTTGGGAGTGGGCGAGGGAGTCTCATGCATTTGCCATTGCTCTCAGCTGTGGTTTATTGACTCCCTTCCTAGATTATAAATTCTTTGTGGTCCCTGTGTTAGTCAGCATTTGATTGCCTCCAGAACTTAGTACAACACCAAGCACTGCAGATGTTCTCAATAAACATGTGCTAAAATGGAATGAGGGCAATGAAGGAAGTCATGGTGGAGTTTGAGCTGTGCTTAGAAATAGGAAGTAACATGAAGGAAAATTATGAGATCATCAAGAAGAGGCCTCAAGAGAAAGAGAAGGCCCTTCTCAGGTAGAGTGGGAAACAAGAGTTGCTCACAGGGAAAGAGTAGAGTCTGGAGGCATAGGCTTAGTCAAAATTGTTGAGGCTATAATCTGATGAAGGAAATTGAATGTAGTTTAAAGGGACAAAAAGGATAAGAGAGAATACTTTCTGGGAAACATGAACTTTTGGAATGATTTTCTTTTCTAGAATTTTCTTTTTTTTCTTTTTTTACTCATATACATGTATCCTTTTTCAAATTCGTTTCCCATTAAGCTATTACATAATATTGAGCAGAGTTCCCTGAGCTATACAGCAGTCCTTGTTTATTCATTTTAAATGTGACAGTGTGTACATGTCAACACCAAACTCCCTAATTATCCCTTCCCCCCATTCATACCCTCTGGTGATAACCATAAATTCATTCTCTAAGTCTGTGAGTCTGTTTCTGTTTTGTAAATAAGTTCATTTGTATCATTTCTTTCAAGATTCCGCATATAAAGGATATCATATGATATTTCTCTTTCTCTGACTTTCTTCACTCAATATGACAATCTTTAGGTCCATTCATGTTGCTGCAAATGGCATTATTTCATTCTTATTAATGACTGAGTAATAGCCTATTGTATATGCGTGCCACATCTATATTTATTCCTCTGTAATAGACATTTAGGTTGCCTCCATGTCTTGGCTATTGCAGGTGATGCTGCAATGGACATTGGGGTGCATGTATCTTTTGGGGCCATGTTTTCCTCTGGATATATGCCCAAGAATGGGCTGGCAGGGAAAAGAGGATAATTAGACAGCTTGTGTAATTTTAAACAGCAATATAGTGATGTCTTGGGAAATTTTGTAAACTGGAAGTCCAAAACAACAATAAAAGCAGGAAATAGACTTGATAAAGAAGCTAATAGAGGAGAAAACTAGAAAAAAGAAGATACTCCATTAATTCCACAGAAATCAAGAAAGGACAGGAAGATAAAACAGGTGGGAAAATAGAAAACAAATTGTAAGGTGGTAGCCGTATGTCTAAACACATCAGTAATTACATTAAGTTTCAGTTCAGTTCAGTTCAGTTCAGTCGCGCAGTCGTGTCCGACTCTTTGCGACCCCATGAATCGCAGCACGCCAGGCCTCCCTGTCCAACACCAACTCCCGCAGTTCACTCAGACTCACGTCCATTGAGTCTGTGATGCCATCCAGCCATCTCATCCTTGGTCGTCCCTTTCTCCTCCTGCCCCCAATCCCTCCCAGCATCAGGGTCTTTTCCAATGAGTCAACTCTTCGCATAAGGTGCCCAAAGTACTGGAGCTTCAGTTTTAGCATCATTCCTTCCAAAGAAATCCCAGGGTTGATCTCCTTCAGAATGGACTGGTTGGATCTCCTTGCAGTCCAAGGGACTCTCAAGAGTCTTCTCCAACACCACAGTTCAAAAGCATCAATTCTTCACAAGCCAGACTTCAGCAATATGTGAACCGTGAACTCCCTGATGTTCAAGCTGGTTTTAGAAAAGGCAGAGGAACCAGAGATCAAATTGCCAACATTAAGTTTAGTTAAGTAAATATGCCTATTTAAAGATAAAAATTGTTTGGATATTTGATATTAAATTGATAATATACTGCTTATAAGAGCTCTGTCTTACATATAGGAATTCAGAAAAATTGAAAGAAGCACTAATCCAAAGAAAGTTGTACTACTGTCAAAGTTTTGAGGGAAGGAGTCCTAAAGTTTAGCATTTTAATAAAATCTGTTGTTTATTAGTCATATCAATATTAATTTCTTGGATTTGATGTGTACTATGTTTATAGAAAATGTTAACATTTGGAGAAGATGGGTAAAAGGTATATGGAGACACTTTTCACAATTTTTACAACTTTTTTGTAAGCCTGAATTTATTTCAAAATAGCAAAGTTAAAGTTTAGCATTTTATAATAGAAATGGGTCAGTCCATCAGAGGATGTAACAATTCCACATTTATATGCACCTAGATCCAATCCATTCTGAAGGAGATCAGCCCTGGGATTTCTTTGGAAGGAATGATGCTAAAACTGAAACTCCAGTACTTTGGCCACCTCATTCGAAGAGTTGACTCATTGGAAAAGACTCTGATGCTGGGAGGGATTAGGGGCAGGAGGAGAAGGGGACAAGAGAGGATGAGATGGCTGGATGGCATCACTGACTGGATGGACTCGAGTCTGAGTGAACTCCAGAAGTTGGTGAGGTACAGGGAGGCCTGGCGTGCTGCAATTCATGGGGTCACGGGGAGACGGACATGACTGAGTGACTGAACTGAACACAGACATACACAGAGGGAGAGCAAAAATTAAACAAAAAGGAGAAAGACACAAATTTGCAATTACTTTGGGAAATTTACAACAATGAGAAAATTCTCAGTAACTGATAGAAGAGAAAAAAAAAATCAGGAAGGGTTTAGATGATTTAAACAGTATTAAATCTTTTCTATTACAGAAAAGAAAGATCTGTCATTTCTAATGTTCATACCCAAAGTTTATTTCAGGCCAATTTCTTTGAGAAGCCATGTGATATCTGATAATGTCCAGAAACGCCATTATAAGAATAGACAGAGTTGTATTTATTCAGCCTCATTCATTCCTAAATCCTGTGTGCCATGCATCTTTCTTGTTCCCTTTGTATGTTGGAAGCACATTACTGTTCCACACAGCAAATTATAGTATGAGTCCTACTGCGGTCTGGGTTAACTATCCCTTTGGAAATAACTTAAAGATAAAAGGCACTAACTTACAGGGACTTGATGCCTGAGGGTACCTATTTTGGGTTGAGCATGGGATAAACCTGCAAACATCTTGTGTGTATTTTTTTTACGCTGAGAGACTATGTAAATTACTTGTTTTTTTCCCTTCTGCCTTCATTGAGTTAGTAATTTCCTGATTTTAATGATTTGTTGACTTTGAATGTTCCTTATTGTAGCTAGATTGCCATGCCCTGCCTCATACCAGAAATATCTGTCATTTCTCATACTACATTACTAGTTAGTTTATCATCTCCAGTTAGAAGTGACTTATGAGAGAAGTAGGAAAAACCTTTGTGGATAAAGAGAAGGAAAAAAAACAGTAAAAAGAAGCCATAGACTGGGAGGCATTAGGCTATGAATATAATCTTAATGCTGGTGATTGCTGTGGGAGCAACTGTAAACTGACGCACTGAATTTCTGGGATTAGGTGTGGTGGGGGTAAATTACAAATTACGAAAAAATAATGTTCCTTATCTAAGTGTAACTCTATTCAGAAAATATAATTATGGTTAATTTCTTTCCCAATTCAGGATGTCCAAATACTCTATCCTTTGAGAAAATGACACCCACCTTTCTCCATTTTCTTTTTGTAAATTATGTATGTCGTTGCTTTTTGTTATCAATTTGGACTCATTGTTGCAAGTAACAGAAAGCCAGTTTAACTGGCTTTAAAATATAGTTTCAAGTAGCTAGAAAAAGCACAAAGGCTTTAGATGGTGGAATTCAAGATTCAGCCCTGCCAGGTGTGGTGTTTTCTCTTTACTCATCGTCTCTGCCTTCTTCTGAGTCTTGGTTTTAGCTTCCTTCTCAGTCCTGGGTTCGTTCTTCATGGAGGCAGAATGGCTATGGATGCTCTGGCCTCTACATCCTCATCAGTAGGGATCCAAGGGAGTGTGTAGGCCCCTCATTATAGAAAGTTGCACAAAAGCTTTCTTCTGTCTTGTTGGCTCCAGCTGGATGATATGCCTGTCCCTAAACCAAATCACTGTGGCTGAGAAGTATGATGTGCTGATTGGCTTGGACCTGGAGCTTTGCTCAAATGTCATGGACAGATTATAGGGAATGAGTAGAACCCCCCAAATAAAATTAATGCTGTTACCCAAATTTCAGAGACAGTTGCTAGAGAAGAAACACAGCATGTGGAGAAAATAATACTTGAAGTGTTGATATTGTAACACAATATGATAGGAACTTGGGTAACACTTTGTATTGAATTTTCTCAGCCAGAGAAGTCCTAAAGTGGGGGTGGGGTTAGGGGAGAGTAGATGGGATATAAATAATAAATGAGAAGAAAAGATCCTGGGATGGCGGGCAGATCCAGTTACCTGAGTGAGAATGTGATTGATGGGCTCATGACCTGCTGGCCCTTCTTCTCTCAGAGGAACTGACCCTTGGAAATGGCCCTCGTTGGGATCAGGGATGTTGTGAGTGGTGTACAACTGAGGTTGCGTTTTCATACATTAAGGGACTAAATATTTCCCTCTGGCTCTTAGATTGAGCTAATTTGTTTGGAGTGTTTCTAGAGAGATACAGAATTTCCTCTGAGGCCCTTAGAGGGGCCAAGTGGGATAACTTAAAATTAGGGAGCTGCAGAACCAAAATTAACAGACCAGAGTTCTAGTTTGATACCCCTGGTGTTTATAATAATTCAAATTGTTTGCCAAATTTAAAAATCAAAGTTCATATAAAAATGTGGATTTCTGAAGGAAAAAAAAGAATTTCTGGCTTCCCTTTAACACCAGAAGATCAGGCAACTTTGGGCCTGATTCTGCTAGACAGCAGTTTACTGGACCTCTGCCTTGGCTTCCCCTTTTAGAGCCCTGGTTAGCATCATGGACATATCAGGAAAAGGGGTAGAGAATGCAGAGTCAGATACAGGGACCTTCTATATAGGATATAGGGACCTCCTCCCTCATCTTGGACTTCAATAATGGGGAAGAATTTCCATGGCTTGCAGGACAGAGATATTGCTGAGCTTGGGGTCATAGGGCTTCATTGCCCAGTAGGCTCTAAGAAGTAACGATTGCCACTTTATAGATCATCATAACCTCAGTTTTCAAGTTAGTTATATTCATTTAATTTTGAATTTAGAGCTTGAAGCTTCAGGAAGACCTGGGGACTAAGGCTTCCCGTTGTTTCACACCTCCAGTGGTTCTAATTACAATCTCCTATACATATTTTTGACTTAAACTTTGATCAATAAACTCTACTTTGTATCTTTTCAGTTCAGTTCAGTTGCTCAGTCGTGTCTGACTCTTTGAGATCCCATGAACCGCAGCACGCCAGGCCTCCCTGTCCCTCACTAATTTCCGGAGTTTATCCAAAACTCACATCCATTGAGTCAGTGATGCCATCCAGCCATCTCACCCTCTGTCGTCCCCTTCTCCTGCTCTCAATCTTTCCCAGTATCAGGGTCTTTTCAAATGAGTCAGCTCTTTGCAACAGGTGGCCCAAGTATTGGAGTTTCAGCTTCAACATCAGTCCTTCCAATGAACACCCAGGACTGATCTCCTTTAGGATGCACTGGTTGGATCTCCTTGCAGTTCAAGAGACTCTCAAGAGTCTTCTCCAACACTGCAGTTCAAAAGCATCAATTCTTCGGTGCTCAGCTTTCTTTATAGTCCAATTCTCCCATCCATACATGACTACTGGAAAAACCATAGCCTTGATTAGATGGACATTTCTTGACAAAGTAATGTCTCTGCTTTTTAATATGCTGTCTATGTTGGTCATAACTTTCCTTCTTTTAGCTATCCATTAATCTAGTTTCCTATTTCTCAGCTTAAAAAAATTATTAACTTTGGCTCACAGAGGGGCAGAGCTTTCCCTGCCCCTTGGACAGGCTGCAGTGGAGGAGCTGTGTCTACACCGAGGAGGCATGGCGGATCCTTTAGAACACCTGTCCGGGTGGACTTGAGGGCACAGGGCGGGAGATGAGCTTTACATATTGTCCCTCTCTGCCTAGGCTAGTGTTTTATCACTTCTGCACTTGTACCCACTGTAAGTATTAGGGTTTCAGAACTGAGCCAGCACTTATTTGGTTTTAGTCAGGAATAATGAGGAAAACTCTGATAAGGGCATTGTGAGAAAAGACCAAATTATTATTATTTTTTTACACACTCATTTAATCATTCAGTGA
Organism: Aepyceros melampus; assembly: GCA_006408695.1. Classification (NCBI taxonomy): domain Eukaryota; kingdom Metazoa; phylum Chordata; class Mammalia; order Artiodactyla; family Bovidae; genus Aepyceros; species Aepyceros melampus. The sequence goes on along the minus strand of SJXQ01002024.1, from coordinate 74,580 downwards.
GCGACACAAACTCTTCACAACTACTCATTCAGTTGCGTAAGTCAAATGACTTGAACCTCTGTGCTTGAGTGAACGAATCCCATACACAAAGTATTGAAGGTCGGAGTTGTTTTGCCAGCAGCTTCTGGTGTCTGTCCTCGGGATAGTTATTTTTTCCAAGTCCTTCTGTGTAATCTGCTTTTTTTGGGTCTGAGTCCGCTTTTGGACTCCAAATACTTGTTGACTCACCACATGCTTTTACATAGGTATTTTGATTTGGGTCATACCCACCTCTGATTTGCACTTTGTTTTAATAAAGAAAGAAAAATAGAGTTTTGCTGCAACATGAGTCCTTCACCTGCTGAATGCTTCTCTGAGAATTCCTGTTTCTGTTTTCTTCAAAAGTTTTAGGTCTCTTTCTCTCATTCTTGTTTTCTCTCCAACGCGTATGTTTGTATATGCTGTGTACATACACATGTGTGTGTACACACACACACACACACACACCCTTTTAGCCTTCTTGTATTCTACTCCATATGCTATGATTGCCTTGGCTACAATTCATCCAGAAAGTTCCAAGGATTATATATGATATATACTGAATGACCCTACAGTAAGTGATATATAGTGTAGAAGAGGTGCCTTTAAATCCAGATTAAAAAGAAAGTGAATTAGGACTTGATTCTAATTTGTTTATCAGAGAGACGTAATCATATGATTACATTGTCATTTACTCCAAAATCAGTTTTAATTAAGCTTCTCAGGCGTTTATAGTTGAACCTGGTCAGTATTATATTGAATGTTGTTTTAGAAGAGACTGATTCTTATTCATCTTTAAACCTCATTAGTCCAGTCAAATAATACTTATTCATTGAGTACTTGAATGAATGTAAGCTCCCCAACTAGAGGCTTCGTAATGGGGCTTTGAAGTAAATGGATATAGAAAGATCTTAGTGGAAATTCTAGCAGCCACTCAACGCTCAGAAGCCAACCCCAATTCCATGCTCAGGTGTACAGAGACACAGAACTACGGTGAATATAACTGAGGCTGGTCACGGAGGTGACCCATGCAATGAATGGGGACAAGATGTATACAGATTCTCTCTGTTCTCTACTTTGCTGATGGAGCTGTTGATGGACAGGAAAGCCTGGTGAACTGCAGTCCATGGAGTCGCAAAGAGTAGGACATGACTGAGCGACTGAATTGAACTAGGAAAAAGTTGGCAAAAATTATTTTGCAAGATTTAAGGGAAAGGTTGACTAAAGATTATTTTGAAAGATTTTGAACCCATGTGGGTTCAAAATTTCAGTGCCATCTTTGTGCCTCTAATACTCAGCACCATGAACAGGTGCTCATAAGTCATTGTTGAATAAATAATAAGGAGGTGAGAGAATGAGGACTGGTTCCTGAGATGCTGAAACCCCCACTTAGTCTTTCCACCCATCTGTTGGTGATACATCTCCCATGGACTGTTGTTTGGTTTGACCCTTTTTTGACCTAGTACCATCCCTGCTCTTGAGGCTTCTCTGGTGGCTCAGATGGTAAAGAATCTGCCTGCTAATGCAGGAGACCTAGGTTCGATCCCTGGGTTGGGAGGATCCTCTGGAGAAGGACATGGCACTCCACTCCAATATTCCTGCCTGAAGAATTCCATGGACAGAGGAGCCTGGTAGGCTTCAGTCCATGGGATCACAAAGAGCTGGACACGACTAAGCAACTGACACTTTCACTTTTTCATCCCTGCTCTGTGAAGGGAAATATTGCTATTAATAAATTTTACTAATCTTTTCCCATATATATATATATATATAAGTTGTTTGGTTTGACCCTTTTTTGACCTAGTACCATCCCTGCTCTTGAGGCTTCTCTGGTGGCTCAGATGGTAAAGAATCTGCCTGCTAATGCAGGAGACCTAGGTTCGATCCCTGGGTTGGGAGGATCCTCTGGAGAAGGACATGGCACTCCACTCCAATATTCCTGCCTGAAGAATTCCATGGACAGAGGAACCTGGTAGGCTTCAGTCCATGGGATCACAAAGAGCTGGACACGACTAAGCAACTGACACTTTCACTTTTTCATCCCTGCTCTGTGAAGGGAAATATTGCTATTAATAAATTTTACTAATCTTTTCCCATATATATATATATATATAAAATATGATAAGACCATGGGGACCACAAAAAGAAGAAAACATATCTTTTATGTGCAAAGAGATAGCAATGATGTTAGGAAGATAATAAAATAACAAAATGTGACTGTTATAAGACAACACATATTCAAGAATATAAAAATGAATGTATTGTTGTATCCATCACCATCATAATAATGTATGTAGATAATACATAAGAGGCAAGGAAAAGACAGAGGTGCTCATATCTAAGGCAGGTGGGAAGGAGTTAAGGACATGTCGGGAGTGGTGAGTGGAGTGTTGGTTGAGAGTTAGGGGCAGAAAGCATGTCAACTTGTTAGTGTGGGGAGTAATAAGATGGTTAAGACTTGGAAAAACTAAAGGAGGGAAGAGCCCCAACATTAAGATAGCAATAACAATATTGTTATTTTTTGTCTTGTTTGTTTTAGCAGGAAATTGGCAGGCCCCCCTTTGAGAGGTCACAAATGAGTCAACTTGGAGCCAAACCCCTTCATCCCAAGTGTTAATCCTGGCTTAACTCCTCATAATGGTGTCTAATTATGTTTTCTAGGATGGTGCAGGCACTTAGGAAGTTATTTTGCTTATTTGAGAAAAAGTTAATTCATAGTAACCATGCTGCTAAGTCACTTCAGTCGTGTCCGACTCTGTGCGACCCCATAGACGGCAGCCCACCAGGCTCCCCCATCCCTGGGATTCTCCAGGCAAGAACACTTGGAGTGGGTTGCCATTTCCTTCTCCAATGCATGAGAGTGAAAAGTGAAAGTGAAGTCGCTCAGTCGTGTCCGACTCTTAGCGACCCCATGGACTGCAGCCTACCAGGCCCCTCCATCCATGGGATTTTCCAGCAAGAGTACTGGAGTGGGGTGCCATAGTAACCATAATAATACATAAATCACTCAGTCATGTCCAACTCTTTGTGACACTGTGGACTGTAGCCCGCCAGGCTCCTCTGTCCATGGGATTCTCCAGGCAAGAATACTGGAGTGGGTTGCCATTTCCTTCTCCAGGGGATCTTCCCAACCCAGGGATCGAACCCGGGTCTCCTGCATTGCAGGCAGACGCTTTATCCTCTGAGCTACCAGGGAAGCCCTATAGTAACCATAACTACTATTTAAAAAAATAGTTTGGGGATTAAAAAAATTCTAGCTGTTAGCAATCAAATTAATCACTTTTTAGGAATATTTACCTAACATGTCTGCTCCTTGTAGACTGAATGAGGAAGTTGAGCTAAGTTCTGTCAGACCAGAAGGATGCTCAGGGAAAATTTGAATTAGTGTATCCATTAAAAATTCTCTCCATCCAAAGGGCTATCCAGGTTGGTATGTAGTGTAGGAGACTAATATTTAACAAACTCAGTGGTATCCCAACTCACACTTGTATTAGTGAGTCGGTGGACTTTCCTGTTAACTAAAGAAAGCCTGATTTGAAAAACTGAACAAGTTGATATGGAACATGAATGTTTGCTTTTTACAAAATGAATGCTGCAGTGAAATGTGATCAAAAAAGGCAGTTGCTGGAAATATTACAGACAGATGAGAATGTTTTTCCAGATTTCGTTTACACTAGAAAGAAAACTCTTCAGTTAATTTATATTTCTTTGCCGTTTACTTTTTCACATAAGGATATATTCCAGTGACCCTGTGATCTTTCAACTGTAATGGAGAATTGAATATAGAATGTAACAGGCAAAGAGGAGGGCTGTGGTGGGAGCTAGGATCACAGTTGGTGAAGAAGGGAAGGAGGGGACACCAGTAGAAGGTACTGAAATGCCCTGGAACCTCTGATCCTAGTCACTTCTCTAGAGAGACACCATCAAGGCTTTTACCATAAAAAAGTCAGGTAGGAAAAAAATATCACATTTCTTTAATTCTGTTTTTCGGCCACGTGACTTGGGGGTTCTTAGTTCCTGGACCAGGGATTGAACTGACACCGTCGGCAGCAAGAGTGTGGAGTCCTGACTGCTAGACAACCAAGGAATTCCCTCTTTATGTTCTTGAAAGCAACTTTATTTTGGCTGTGATGCCTCATCCTGCCTGAGTCATGTCAAGTCTTAGGCACCTGGAATCTGTCCATCAGCCTCTGTTGTCTTGGGATCTTAGAGTCGGCAAAGGCTGGGAGGAAGTGCTTCCATCCTTGGTCCTTCATCCTCTGAGGGGGCCTGGGAAACATCCACTGGCTTAGCCTGTGGGTCCCTCCAGCAGAGGTTCTGTGGCACTTTGTCACTTCTCTGTGCCTTCCCTGGGACTCTTTGCTCACATCCACGGCTTCCCCTCCGTTTCCACCAGGATAATCTTTCCTCCTCTCCATCTTCCTCAGAGGTGGTCTTCCCCTGCCGCCCCATTCCCAGCACAACCAGCCTAAGTGAGCCCCGAGAAGGCTTGTGCTTTTGTCCAAAGACTGAAGGGACCACAGAATCCAATCTGCTTTTGCTTTCTGGGCTGCCAGAACTCCTAAGACAGATTTAGTTATTGCTTTTTGGACAGGGTGGGAGAATAAATACAAGTTTATATTTCAATAAATTATTCTGCCCCAATATTATTAACTATTTTTATTGCTTATGATTAAAGTATTAAAGAGATTTTTTTCCCCCTAATCCTTGAGGGGCTTTGGGAAATTTTCTCCTTTTCAAAATACATTCTTTTGTTATCTTTATTATTTTTACTGAGTTTAAAAATTAATGAGTTATTTAAAACAGATGTTAAAAGTTTACCATAATTGTTTTGAATTTATCATAAAAAAAAGAGATCAGCTCTAGCCCGAAGATGTGCCCCTTACCTTCTTCTCCACATGCACGCGTGCGCCAAGTCGCTTCAGTCATGTCCGACTCTTTTTGACCCTATGGATCGTAGCCTGCCAGGCTCCCCAGTCCTTGGGATTCTCCACGCAAGATACTGGAGTGGGTTGCTATGCTCTCCTTTGGGGAATCTTCCCAACCCAGGGATCGAATCCACATCTCTTAAGTCTCCTGCATTGGCAGGTGGGTGCTTTGCCACTAGCACTACCTGGGAAGCTCCTTCTCCATAGACAAACACTATTCTTAATTTGTTGTGTCTTTCCCATGTGTTTTTAAGTTTTACTACATATGTGTGGTAGGGTAAATGACACATATTCTGTGTTTTATAATTTACAATAATTGGTATACTGTATGTAGCCTTTAGCATTTTGCTTTTTCCATTTACTATTTTTTAAGAAGCAGGTGGATGTAGTTCATTGATTCTACTGTTGTATAAATATTCTGTTGATTAAACAATCATGTATTTACCCATTATTCAACCCTGGTGGCTCAGAGGTTAAAGCTTCTGCCTCCAATGCGGGAGACCTGGGTTCGATCCCTGGGTTGGGAAGATCCTCTGGAGAAGGAAATGGCAATCCACTCCAGTATTCTTGCCTGGAGAGAGACAGGGACTGAGAAGCCTAGTAGGTTACAGTCCACGGGGTCGCAAAGAGTCGGACACGACTGAGCGACTTCACCTTCACCTCAACTAAAGAAAACAGGCAGTTGCCCTTAAAATATAAATACAGTTGAAATAATTTAACACCTTGAGGGTTTGTTAGTCACTCATACAAAAGCGTTGATTGGTCCTCAACCGTTTCTTCAAAACTATGTGTGTGTGGGAACTACCTGTGATGCTTGCAGTGAGAGAATAGGGATCCCTATTAATTGAACTGTATGTAGAATTTGAGAGCTTAGGTTAAGAAACTGATTTGTTTTTTAATCTTTTATTTTGTCTGCTTTCCTTGGGCAGGTTATCTAATCTCAATAAGTCTTCTAATTTACATTTTAAGGGAGGATGTTTGTTCCATCAGTAGAAGAATAGGTAAATGGTGAGCTTATTGTGTGAGGAGAATAGCATAGTTCCAGCCTCATTGAAAGTTCTTTCTAAGCATTTGCCATCAGTGTTTACGATACAGAGAAGGGGGAGTGAGGCAAGAAGGGAATTTTGGAAGATGGACTAGGGGGAAGGCAGCATGCCCTGAGTCAGTGGCTGCCTCAAGAATTCAGAATCTTAGGTGACCTGGACCTAGGACCGCAGTGAGATGAGGGAAAGCAGAAGAGCTGGGGAGCCCCAAAGTACCAGTGAAGACAGCTTTGGTCCCTCAGTTTCGGCCTTTGGGATTGGTAGAAAGGCATCAAAGTCTTCGTGGTCTCAGAGTTGTTTCTGATGATTTTTTTTTCTGAAACTGTCCAAAGAACTTTAGAACCTGCCAGCCATAAAGAACTACTTAGGCTAATTTTGGTAAAGCTTTTAGAGGTTCAAGGAAGCTAGAAATTTGAGGGAGGAGAAAAGATCAGATCCAATTTCATCTAAATTAAGAAGTCCATTTTTAGAATATACTTTTAACTTTCCACATTTATGTTTGGTTGTGTCAGGGTACACTTAAGAATTAAGACAGGGAAGAAAGGTTTTACTTGGTGAAAGAAGGTGTTATTTAAAATTATATGGGCTTAAAAAAGAAAAAAACAGGAAAGAAGAGTTGAAATTATTGAAGATGTATAGGACACAGGTCAAAAGCCATGGGAAGATGTACCTGTCTAGAAAATCCAGGATAACCTTCCCTGTTGCTGGGTCTCTGACAGTGATCCTGGCTGTCTCTGGGCTCCTTTTTATAGGACTGACTTTGGGAAGCTGTGCTGTTCTGAGCTGTCTCAGGCATCCAGGTGGGTGAGCATCAGTGCCACGTGTTTGGGTACCAGTTAGTGATGTGGCTTCATTCCTAAAACTGCAGAGTGAACTCTAGTGATTCTGTGTTTTAGTATTTCAGGATTGACAAGTTATATGCTTGATAAGTATGAGTTGACCTAGTTAGAAGTTTTTCCCCAAAACTTAACAAAGAATTTTACAGAGGCTGATTTCTTTTAAAATGCAAATTCTTATTTCACAGGCATATATGCTTCATATATTACATAAATTATTGTATGATTATTGGACATTACATATTTATACATTTTATGGTTTGATATCAGATTATATTGGGGAAACTTCAGAGCATACTGGCCTAGAGGAAGGAATAAGACACAGTAGGGTTCTGCTACAGCTTGGTTAGGAGCCTCTGAGAGTTCTTCACTTTGGCACACTGAAAAGTTATTCAATCCTCTGAACCATCCCTTTGTCAATTATAAAATGAGGACAGTACCTGCCTTATGAAGTCATGAGGAAAGAGAATGGACACAAAGCATTTAAGAGAGTTCATTAATCTAACTATAGGACTAGTGAGAAAGATAAATATTGGGCTACTAGCTATAGGGTCATTGGGGTTTTCTTTGAAAATGTTACATACTACTTTGAAAATTTAATTCTCTTCTGTAAAGTTTTAGGGGCTTTCCTGGTGGCTCAGACAGTAAAGAATTTCCTGGCAGTGTGGGAGACCTAGGTTAGATCCTTGGGTTGGGAAGATTCCCTGAGAAGGAAATGGCAACTCACTCCAGTATTCTTGCCTGGAGAATTCCATGGACAGAGGAGGCTGGTGGGCTACAGTCCATGGGGTCGCAAAGTTTTAATAAGTCTGTGCTATCTTATTGTAGCAGAAATATTTTCCCATGGAAAAACATCATTGTGAGCAATTTATTTGGGATCATGTAGCTAGAACAGTTTTTTATACATCAAATTCAACAGCTGTATTTTCTCAGCCAACAGTGTGTTACTCCTGATAAGTTTATTATGCAATATAAAAATGCTTGTTAAGGCACACTATGTAGTGTGCTTAGTTTTTTGCATTATACTTGATTATCATAATTTTGCAAAAATCTAGAAAAATATTGATACTGTATGCATGAGTTTGCACTTATGAAAGAGGCAATATTTTCCATTAATGATTCTACTGCTAAATCTTCATTCTTTTGTAGAAAGCTATACATTATTTTGCTATTTTAATCATAGTATTTTGCCTCTAAGGCAAATATTCTCCAGGTAAGAATACTGGAGTGAGTTGCCATTTCCTTCTCAGGCAAATATACTTAAAATTGTAACATATAGTGTAAGAACTATATATAGTAATCTTATTGTCTACCTATCTAGCAGTATTCAATAATGTATACTTTCAGACCACTAGTATTTATTTTGTTTGTTTCCATTGTCTTTCCACAATTACTTCTTTTTAAAAAAAATATTTATTTCTGACTGTGCTGGGTCTTAGTTATGGCATGCAAACTGTTGGTTGCAGCCTGTGGGATCTAGTTCCCTGACCAGGCATCAAACCCGGGTCCCCTGCATTGGGAGTGTGGAGTTTTAGCCACTGGACCACCTGGAAAGTTCCCATCACAATTACTTCTCTTGTTTTCCAGTTATTTTTGATTTTGGCTGCCTTCAGACTAAAAAAGTGACTAAAAATATGTAATGAAAAATAAGCCCCCTAACACCTGGCCTCCAATTCCCCATTTCCCCTAGAAAGGCAATCACTATTACCTTTCTTCGTATTCTTCTGGAGATGCTTTTATAAATATGCAACTGATATAGCTCCCCCTCCCCCAGCCATACTTAATTTTCTGCTCCTTGTTTTGTTCTTTTAATAATATATCTTAAAGGGACTTCCTTGGTGGTCCAGTAGTTAAGACTCTGTTTCCAATGCAGGGGGCGAAGATGCTATTCTCGGTTAGGGAACTAAGATCTTGCATGTCGCGGCCAAACAAAAAAAACAGAAGAAGAATATATTTTAAAGATTGTTCTGTATCTATCATTTGCTTCATTTAAATACTTGCTACAAACTTTTTTATACTTATAATAACATTTGGGTAAATTGCTTTTTCACTAATTTTATGTGCTGGTTCTGCTGGATTATAGGAGAATAAAAATATTTTATGTAATTAACAAGTGACATACATTTAAATAGGCAGAGTTGACTCATTGGAAAAGACTCTGATGCTGGGAGGGACTGGGGGCAGGAGGAGAAGGGGACGACAGAGGATGAGATGGCTGGATGGCATCACTGACTGGATGGACGCGAGTCTGAGTGAACTCCAGGAGTTGGTGATGGACAGGAGGCCTGGCGTGCTGCGATTCATGGGGTCGCAAAGAGTCGGACACGACTGAGCGACTGAACTGAACTGAGCAAAGAATAGAACCCCAGGTGTATTTATCATTTCATATGCAAGGTCAACACAAGGACCATTAATTTGCAGCATTTCTGTGGAGTGCAAATGCTAAAATTGGACCACTATTTTTAAAACTTGAGGCAAGGCATAGAAACCATTCTGAATATGGGAAAGGATATGCAGAATGACCAAACCACAGAAACTGGAAGCCAGCCTACAACAGAATTAGCATTTTGCAGACTGCGAGGTTATTCTTAAATGTCCTAAAAGGACTGTTTCATCTCTTTAAACACAAAATAAGTAAACATTCTAAAAGTGAGAATTCAATAAAATGTGAATATGTACTTACTGCTAACATGTAAGAAATTGCATTTACTGCCTTTTTCTTACTCTACAGAACTGAGCTCTTCAGATTTTTTTTTAAAAAGTGTAGAATGAAATAGAGGGCAATGGTGTGGGTATGTATTTAAAACTAAATAATTTAATTACATATTTAGTTAGAATCAGGCTCCAGAGTAACTAAGATATAGAAATGTGTCATTTTGCAACCAACTGAATGGGAGAACAAATTTCCAAATGATAGGACTGATAAGGGGTTAATATCCAACATATAAAAACAGTTCCTATAACTCAAGATCAAAAAAACAAACAGCCCAATTAAAAAATGAAGATAAGAACTGAATAGACATTTTTCCAAAGAGGAATTACAGGTGGTCACAGCCACATGAAAAGATGCTCAGCATCACTGATCATCAGGGAAATTAAAATCAAAACCAAAATGAGATATCACCTCATACCTGTCAGAATGGCTATCATCAAAATGACCACAAATAACAAATGTTGAAGAGAATGTGGAGAAAAGAGAACCCTCATACACTGTTGGTGAGAATGTAAATAGTGAAAGTGAAAGTGTTAGTCACTCAGTTATGTTGACTCTGGGACTCCATGGACTCTGGCCTGCCAGGCTCTCTGTCCATGGGATTCTCCAGGCGAGAATACTGGAGTGGGTAGCCATCCCTTTCTCCAGGGAATATTTCTGATCCAGGAATCAAACCTGGATCTTCCACACTGTGGGCAGATTCTTTACCATCTGGTGGAGGCCCACCATGGACAACAGTAGGGAGGTTTCTCAAAAAACTAAATATAGAATTACCACGCTGCTACTGCTAAGTCACCTCAGTCATGTCCGACTCTGTGTGAGCCCATAGACGACAGCCCACCAGGCTTCCTCGTCCCTGGGATTCTCCAGGCAAGAACACTGGAGTGGGTTGCCATTTCCTTCTCCAAGAACTACCATAAAACCCCAAAATTCCACTCCTGAGTATATAACCAAAAACCCCCCAAAACGCTTTCTGAAAGATACTTATACCTCAGTGTTCCTAATAGTTTTATTTGCAGTAGCTAAGATATGGAAGCAACCTAACTGTCCATCATCAGTGGATGAATGGCTAAAGAAGATGTACGTACGCACACACACACTATGGAATTCTGCTCAGCTGTAAATGGGAATGAAGTTTTGCCATATGCAGCAACCTGGATGGACTTGGAGGGCATTATACTAAGTGAAATAAATCAGAGAAAGACAAATACTGAATGATATCACATACATGTGGGATCTAAAAAATACAATAAACTAGTGAATATAACAACAACAAAAAAGAAATGGACTCCCAGATTTAGAGAACAAACCAGTGGTTACCAGTGGGGAAAGAGAAGGGCAAGGGGCAACACAGGGATAGGGGATTAAAAGGTATAAACTATTAGGTATAGAGCAAGCGACAAGGATTTATTGTTCAGCACAAGGAATATAGCCAATGTTTTATAATAACTATAATGGAGTATAACCTTTAAAAATTGTGAATCACTATATTGTATACCAACTGTACTTTAACAACAACAACAAAAAAATGTCTTTTGAAAGAACAACAAAAGTCCTAAACAACTTGGTTTACAAATCATGAATGACAAATACACTGTACTCTTTAGAAGGTTCTCATAATTTAATATGTTTAAGTAATCAGTGAACATTTTAATTCAATTATTTCAAAAAATTATATGTTTCCCCTCAAATTAGAGATGTTCAGGGATGATGTTGAACCTCTTATATAAATATGTGTATAAAATTTTTTTTCCTACTTAGCTTCAGTACTTATTTAGTTCATTTTCACTTTCTGAAATACACATTAAAGTAATTAGGTGTGTATAAGAGGTATACATAATGTATTCACCTTTAGCTTTATATTGAATAGTCAAACCACGAAGTCACTTTAAAAATAGGAGTTGCCTTGTTACATGTCAGAAGTATTAAAAATGTAAGTAATTCTCTGGCAGTCCAGTGGTTAGGACTTGGCGCTTTCACTGTTATGGGCTGAGTTCAGTCCCTGGTTGGGGAAATAAGATTACTGCAAGCTATGAGGTGTGGCCCTCCTCCCAAAAAGTCAATAATTCCTCCTTGAGATATTTATTTATAGCAGTTAACATGGATATGTACAGATATTTATCTATAAGGCTGTTCATTGTATCATTCATTTACAATGTAAAATTGAAAGCAATGCAAACACTGAAACAAGGGATTTACTAAAAAAAAGTTATTCTGTGGCCACTAAATATTATGTTGATACATATAATATATTAGCAGAAAAAATTATACGCACATTTTCACACCCCAATAAAGGTACAGGTGCGTTTGAAAAGCAGACCAGAAAGATATAAATGACAAAAAGTACTAGTTGATATTTCTGGAGAGTAGGATTGTGGATAAGTTACATTTCTGATTTGGGCATTTGTTACCAATTATTTTCTATAATGACTATTACATGCCTGCTTTTCTTACATTCCAGTTTTACATCAGTTTTCTTTTTTTTTTTTTTTGGTTTTAGTTTGTTTTTCCTGCTCGGAATAAGAAAGGCCCCACTAATCTGAGAAAGACCTCGCTCAAGGAAAGGGAGAGGAGGTGGCTGTGGTTGAATAATGTAAAGCTGAATGTTTGAGCCATAGGCTCCATCCCAAAATATCAGCCTCTCACTTACATGGTGCATGTCCTAAAATTTTACTTTTCGACCACATCCTGAGTATTTTTAAATGCTATACTTTTCTCAACTTGAAATGCTTATTTTACTGAAACAGTGAAGTCAAATGGAAAGGAAAATTATACAAGCCATTGAGAAATGCCTTTGCTTTGGATAAGCACAGGGTGTGAAAAACCAGTGTTTCTTCCCTTTACTGAATCTCAGTTATTGTCTGGCTGACCTGTTGGGAAAGAGTATTACCAGGGAATCTATTCCTGCTTGTTCCTTGTCAGCCTTACCTCTCAGGTGGTTTCTTCCAGATGCTTTACTGCCTGTGTCCTCTTTTCTCATTTAGATAAATGTTTCCAAAGGGCTCATGTTCTTTTTTCTCACATTGCTTTTTCCAGATATAAAGACCTGAAGGTAGTCTTTCCTATTCAGAGATGGAGAACAGTACCACCACCATTTCTCGGGAGGAGCTGGAGGAACTACAAGAAGCCTTTAATAAAATAGGTATGCTTGAGAAAAACTAAACACACAGTTACTATTCTGCTGGATACCAGCCTTCCAGGAATGAAACAATGCCTATTCTATTGCTTCTACTGCCCTCTAACCCCCAGATGTATTCCTTTTTTCTTTTGTGTCCCATCTGGGTTTCACTGGATTCTTCCTTTCTTTCTAAAAGATAAACTAAGACCGGCTTGAATTTCTGGGAGAATTGGACTTTGAATTCTTTGATCATTTCTTTGCAGAGAATATGCCAGGTTAATGAATGATAGTGTAACTGAATATGCTTAATGTGATCTCATTACAGAAAAAAAAAAAATATGGAAACACTTCCTTGTGTGTAAACTGAACTCTGGCCTCTGTGTGTTTGTCATGAACAATAACAAATTCTGACTTCAGAGTATTTTGAAAGCTCAATATGATTTTTAAAGACCATATGTCTTATTTTCCTCCTCGCTTGTGCATAATTTTTTTAAAAAGTATTGTTTTAAAGGCTGCATGCCTTATACTTCTTCTTTCCTTTTATTTATTTATTTATTCTTCTTTTCACTTTAAAAGCCATCCAGTGTTTTGTTTCTATGTCATTTTGACAGCTTGGTCTTTTTCTTCCAAAAAACTCCCCCATCCTCTGATGGATCATGATTCTCCTGCATTTTGCTCGTAGGAGACCTGTAGGAAACCAAGACAGTGTTGATACCATCTTTTGCTCTAGTCTGCAAGTGGTGAAAGATGAGCACAGTAAATAATAGACATAAAGACAGTGACACGCCCAACGTTGTTCCTGCCTCAGTGGGCTCCTGCCTTGGTGCGTTTAGAGCACTCCAGGAAAAACAGAGTCAGACCAGGGAGGATGGGGTGGTCACAGTTGGTCTTGGGCCTTGATTTCTCTTAAACTTGGTGAATAATGTCTAAAATTAATGTAGATGAAATGTAGTGCAGAAGTTTTAGAAACTAAGATAAAGAAAGGAAGATTTAACTTAAAAAAAAAACAAAACCAAGGCTCTCTGTCTCAAAAAAAAAAAAAGCAAAAGTAATGCTTTCAGGAAGCTTATGACTTACAAAACATTGCTATGAAATAAAGTGAATTCTCTGGGCCTTTCCACTTCTCGTTGCTTAGCAGTTTTGAGAGTAATTCAGACCTTGAGAATACAATCCACAGGGTGGCCGCCTTTGGCTCATAATGAATTCTTTAACCTTTTCTTTATTTTAATGGGCTTCCCTGGTGGCTCAGACAGTAATGTGTCTGCCTGCAATGTGGAAGACCTGGATTCAATCCCTGGGTTGGGAAGATCCCCTGGAGAAAGAAATGGCAACCCACTCCAGTTTTCTTGCCTGGAAAATTCCCTGGACTGAGAAGCCTGGTAGGCTACAGTCCATGCGGTCGCAAAGAGTCGGACACAACTGAGCGACTTCACTTTCACTTTCTTTATTTTGCTGGTGCTAGAGCACTGCATGGCTATGATGTGATTTCTAAAACATTATTGTTAAAAATACATTTTGGGCTTCCCTGGTGGAGCAGTAGTTAGGAATCCGCTTGGCAAGTAAGAGACACAGGTTTGATCCCTGATCCAGGGAAAATTTCATATACTGCCGAGCAGCTAAGCCTGTGTACTGCAACTATTGAGCCCGCGCTCTAGAGCCTGGGAGCCACAAGTACTGAAGCCCATGCAGCCTAGAGCCCGTTCTCTGCAATTAGAGTGTAGATCCCACTGACTGCAACTAGAGAAAATGTCCCAGCAGCAATGAAGACCCATCACAACCAAAAATAAAATAAATCAGTAAAATTAAAAAAAAAATTTATGGAACATTGTATGCAGCACACAAAGTCATTTCTAGAAAAAAAAAAAAACTGGGAACAATGTTGGAATATTCTGCTAATTCAGAGCACTGAAAGGAAGTAGTGAAAACGTAGCTCCAGAACTTCCCTGGTGGTCCAGTGGTTAGGACTCTGTGCTTCCACTACAGGGGGCCTACGTTCCATCCTTGGTCAGGGAACTAAGATCCTGCACGGTTTGTAGCACAGCCAAAGAACAAAACAAACCCTGCCCGCTCCCCATATTTCCTAGTTAGGTCATTTTTGTTGTTTTATTGGAGAAGGCAATGGCATCCCACTCTAGTACTCTTGCCTGGAAAATCCCATGGATAGAGGAGCCTCGTAGGGTGCAGTCCATGGGGTCACTAAGAGTTGGACACGACTGAGTGACTTCACTTTCACTTTTCACTTTCATGCATTGGAGAAGGAAATGTTCTTGCCTGGAGAATCCCAGGGACTGTGGAGCCTGATGGGCTGCCGTCTATGGGGTCACACAGAGTCGGACACGACTGAAGCAACTTAGCAGCAGCAGCAGCAGGAGCAGTTTGGCAGCTTGAATAAAAATGCTACCTTGGTCCTAGTAAAATAAATTAGTAGTCTGTTTATTTTCACACACCAGCTTTAATCTTTATAACTCATGGATGTATAATCTTGCAATATTTATTTAATGGTATTTTGGATAAATCATTGATGAAACAGTTCTGACAGCAAGGCAATTTGTTCTGTGTGAGGGAAGTTCTAACACTAGCAAATATATACTTCCTTACTTTATTACAAGATAAATTGCTACTCATGAACTCTGTAACCCTCTCCTAATTTGTCCCAAACAGCTTTTCTCAGAGACGGAGAAACATGCCCATCTAATCTTGCTAGATGGGATATTTTTTTGGGTTTCTGGGGAAAAGTGAGAAGTTAAAATATTTGTCCTGTTTTTCTGCAATTGTGGTAAAATACACATGAAATTTACTATTTTAACCATGTTTCCAAATGTACAGTTTGTCAACTAAAAAAAATTGCATAATGTGAAAGTTGCAAGTTAAGTTTTACTTGGGGAAAAATGAAGATTGCAGCCTGAGAGACAGCACCACAGATGGTTCTGAGAAACTGCTCCAAAGAGGCAGTGGGGAAGGTCAATATATGTGATTTTGATGAAAGGAGTGTTCCTTTAATCAAGCACTTATCTTTACAAGAGATTTTCTGACAGTCACGAGAGAATTTAGTGCTTGAAAGAATTTAGTGCTTTTCTAAATATGAAGAGGTGCAAGGACTGGGCTTATAAAATCAGTTTCTGAAAATATCTAACTGTTAGGAAGACCTGTGCCACAAGTTTCCCTGGAGCAGCTGCTAAGCTGCTAAGTCGCTTCAGTCGTGTCCGACTCTGTGCGACCCCATAGACGACAGCCCACCAGGCTCCCCCGTCCCTGGGACTCTCCAGGCAAGAACACTGGAGTGGGTTGCCATTTCCTTCTCCAATTCCCTGGAGCAGAGAGTGCCTCATTTCTGCTCTCCACCCTGAACTCCCTTCAGGGTGTGTGGAAACAGGATTCACTCCCCTGTGTAGGCAGATGGCAAATGACCTTGGCAAGCACCAATGTAGTGGACAAGTTTATTGGCATGAAGTATATTCACCGTGTTATTCAACCTTCACCACCATCTATTTCTAGAACCTTTTCATTTTCCCAAACTGAAACTGTACTGTTAAAGACTAACTCCTCAACAACCCACTTTCCCCCAACCCCCGTCCTCTGGGGCTACTGCCATTCTACTTTCTGCTGTATGAATTTGGTTACACTAGGTAACATATATAAGTGGAATCATATAATATTTGTTTTTCTGTGACTGGCTTATTTCATGTAGCGTGATGTCTTCACAGTTCACCTGTGTTGTAGCATGCGTCAGAATTGCCTCACTTTTTAAGATTGAATAACATTTCATTGTTTCTACTAAATTTTGTTTATCCATTCGTCTGTTGATAGGCTTCTGAGTTGTTTCTACCTTTTGGCTATTGTGAGTAATGTTGCCATGAACATGGGTATTTCAAATATCTGCTCAAGTCTCTCTCTTCAGTTATTTTTGGCATATGCTCAGAAGTGAAATGGCTGAATCATTTACTCTTGTTCAATTTTTTGAGGAACTACCAAATAGTTTTCAATTGTGGTTGTACCATTTTGCATTCCCACCAGCAATGCACAAGGGTTTCAATGTCTTCCAATTAAGCCAATGATTATTACTCTCTGTTTTTGTTTGTTTGTTTTTACAATAGCTATTCTCATGAATATAAAATATCTCATTGTGGTTTTGATTTGCATTTCCCTAATGATTAGTGGTGTTGAACATCTTTTCATGTGCTTGTTGGCTGTTTGTATGTTTTCTTTGGAGAAATGTCTATTGACGTCCTTTACCCATTTTAAAAATCAGGTTGTTCATTGTTTTGTTGTAGATTTGTAGGAAAGTCTTGTTTCTTTTTAAACTGTGATTTGATGGCTATTTAACCTAAGATTTTAAAGATTACCACATGTTTAAAATTAGAATATTATTATTAACTACCTCACAGTTGTATGGATTTCATTAGTTCTTTTTTTAAAAAAAGATTATTGTTTATTTTTGGTTGTGCGGTGTCTTTGTTGCTGCACGAGCTCTTCTCTAGTTGTGGCGATTGGGGGCTACTCTCTAGTTGCCGTGGCTGCTCTTGCTGCAGAGCACGGGCTCTAGAGCGTGGGCTCAGAAGTTGTGCACAGGTTTAATTGCTTTGCAGCAGGTGAGATCTTCCTGGATCAGGGATTGAACCTGTGTCCCTGCATTGGCAGGTGGATTCTTTACCACTGAACCACCAGGGAAGCCCTCACGTTCTTAACAAATCACTTGACCCAGAATATGTGCTCATTAAGCGATACCTATTATTTCTTGTTACATCATACCCAAACCACAGAGGTTGTAGGGAAGGAGCCGGCGTTTAAGCACACAGATATGTCCATCTTCAGAGCCCAACTCTTAATTAATGTTAGTTTAGTGTGATGGTTAGCACCTTTTTCATGATCCTGTTTAAATACTCCTCGCCACAGTACTGTTAGGCAGTGAGTCTGCCTTGTCTATTTATTTATTTCAGAATTATAGGAAGCAGTTCTGAACTGGTGATGTACTAAATAATGAGATTTTACTCTACATTCAAAGAAAGCAATTATTGCAGTATCATGCAATTTAGCTTCCTTTGGAGATCACAGCACTGTTTTGGTTCTTGGTAGATTCTAATTTAGAAAATTTCCACCATTCTGAACAGTATTAATTCTAAAACTTGTGTTTGAGAGTTTAAAAGAAGTTTCTGTCTTATAATTCATTCAGTTAATAGTGATGACAGCTCTTTCACTGAGAGGAAAAAGAGACATAGGAAGCAAAGTAACTACTACCAGATGAGTGAAGAGAGCCAATACAAGGTGGATCCAGGCAACTAACCAATCAATCCTAAGCCCTGTTGGCACCTCTGGCCACAAGTTTTTAATGTTGCCTTTCTTCTGTGTCATGAATTGATAATCCAGTCTCTCGGGAAAACCCAGGGAAGGTTATATCAGTGATAACATGAAAACACCCAGAAACCTATTTCCATAAATCCAAATGTAGGTGTGAAATTATTTCTTGAACACTTAATCTCAAATGACATCAAACATGATTCAGTTTACATAATGGTATCATAAATACATAATGAAGAAGCAATGAATTATTGACAAGTGAAACAGAACTGCCACCAAGTGAAATGTAGAACAGAAGTGCCTTATGTGTATTTTACATGATGCACGAATTTTGTATGGAAGGAGGGGCCAGAGATCCATTTGGTAAGTTCCAGGAAGAAGTCAAAGTCTGGGTAGGTGTTCCTCTATGATTGTTGCTGCTGTTTCCCTTAGATATCTGAGACCTCCTTATGCTTATTTCTTTGTAACTTAGTCATGTGCCAAACTTGGGTTTTTCATCTGTCAGTGCAATGTTCTTGTTACACACTTAAAATATATATGCTAGCCCTAAGTCTATGGGTGGTAGGTAAAGTTCATTAAGAATCTGCCCACAAGGCGGGAGACTTGAGTTCGATCCCTGGGTTGAGAATATTCCCTGGAAGGGAATGGCTACCCACTCCAGTAATCTTGCCTGGGAAATCCCATGGACAGAGGAGACTGGCAGGCTATAGTCATGGGTTTGTAAAGAGTCGTACACAACTGAGAGACTAATACTTTCACTTTCAAAGTTCATGAAATATGAGTTTTTTGATAAAGTATTTAGCTTACCTTGTATAATTTAGATGCAGGAGAAAAGGTTACTGCCACTTATGAAATAAACCTGGAAGGTTCTGCCTGCCCATGAATCTGCCAAGCAGCCTTCTGAGTGTACATCTCCAACAAAGTACAAGTGAGATTTGATCATTCATAATTTATCTTTTTAGATATTGACAACAGTGGGTATGTCAGTGACTATGAACTCCAGGACCTGTTTAAGGAAGCAAGCCTTCCTCTGCCTGGCTACAAGGTGCGTGAGATCGTGGAGAAAATTCTAGCAGTTGCTGACAACAGCAAAGATAGCAGAATCAGCTTTGAAGAATTTGTGTCGGTAAGTAATCTAAATCCTCTCCTTGGCTACTGGTGGGTTTGCTTCGAGCAGAATTTTCATAATGTCATTACTTTCTTTGGTTAAATCTGGCTTCAGAAACCAGAAAAAGCACTGCTTTTAAAGGCTGATGATGGTAACAATAATAGCAATTTCCACAAATAATTCATAAAACAAAGGAAAAGTTATTCTTAAATTGTTGGATTTGAAGTCAGGTTTAGATAACAATCATTTATCCTGTGTTAAAACTAAGTTGAGTTTAAATGGTTATTGGCTGTCTCTGTAAGCAAAGTATTTTCATATCTTAGTACTTGGTCTTGAGAAGTGAAATATTTTGGAATTGAAATAGCTAAGATTTGGAAGATATACCTCCTAGAAACTAGTCGTTTTCTTGTGATAAGTTAAATATGTTCAGTTTCTGTAAATGCCACCTGGTGAATTTTGATACCAGCTATGGATTCATTATTAAACTACCTGGAGACTGAGGGGACTGAACAAGATACAAAATAATATATGACTCCACCAATAAAAGAAAAATAGAACTGAATATTATTATGTATTTTAAACCTCTCAGGCTGAGAGAAATGACTTAAGTTGCCATTGCCAGCTGGCAGTTGAGCAAGGGCTGTCACGACCTTCTATCAACAGCACCATGATTGTGCTTTTTGTACAAAAATGAATGAAATAGTTTATTCGCTAATATAAGTGAACAGATATTTATGAAATAGTAATTGTCTGCTTTTATATTCTTTATTCATTGAGCTCCTTTCATACCAGGCACTCTGGTATTATGAGTAATGTGATGAACAAAAAGAGATGTAGCCCCAGCTTTCATGAAGTTTGCAGGTGGAGGGGAAGACAGAATCTCACAGATAGGTAAAAGATAACTGATACATGCTCTGACAGAGCAAGACACGTCACTTGAAAGTTTGTGTAGGAGTAATTGAACTTGGTGGGGTAATGGGAGAATGCAGAGATTCAGTGAAATGGCACTGTCTCCAATGCTGTGAACACGGAATTGCTGTCTGAAGGAAGATGTTAAACAGATAAAAGGAGTGGGTGGGGAAAATAAGTAACGTGCAAGACGGGCTGAGGTGATGGCATGTGTAGAGTCTCTGTGGCTGTAGGGATAGTAGATACTCTCAAGCACTTGGGGAAAAAAGCATCAGTGTGGCTGGAGCTGAGATGTTGAAGGTTAGGAATATGTTTAGACAAGTATGAGTCAGGGTCAGATAATCAGGTCCTTGTAGAATTTTTTGTTTTTATCTAAGAGAATAGGAAGCTGTTGATGTGGGAGGAATAGAGTATGAACTGACATGATCAGATATGCATTGTTTCAAACTCACTCTGGCTGTTGCATGGAGAACTGATTGAATTCAGTCTAGCCAGGCTCCAGAGTGGCCAGTGACAGGACCTGGCAGAGGGCACTTGTTGAAGCCTGTGTAATTTCCTACAAATGCTGATTCCTTGACTTTAACATATACATTGAAGCTGTTCAGATTGGAAAATATCTTCATTAAGACATTTAAAAATCTTTATCGTGTACTTAGTTATTCTTTAGTTGTTAGTACAAGAGATCACAGCAAGTCTAGATGAACAATTTCAATGTGTACCATTTGAGCTTAATTATAGGTTGTGGTACAAACATTTTTCCATTTCATGTTATTATAAAATGACATGAAGGTTATCTGCCTACACAAGCAATAAATGCAAGAACAACTGATTCGTATTTATTTTTATGTCATTCCAAATAAATAGCTATCTTTTACACAGCAATGATTTTTTTCTTTTTTTTTAATTTTACTTTATTTTACTTTACAATACTGTATTGGCTTTGCCATACATCAACATGAATCTGCCACAGGTTTACGTGAGTTCCCAATCCTGAACCCCCTCCCACCTCCCTCCCCGTACCATCTCTCTGGGTCATCCCAGTGCACCAGCCCCAAGCATCCTGTATCCTGCCTCAGACCTAGACTGGCAATTCGTTTCTTACATGATATTATACATGTTTCAGTGCCATTCTCCCAAATCATCCCACCCTCTCCCTCTCCCACAGACTCCACAAGTCTGTTCTATACATCTGTGTCTCTTTTGCTGTCTTGCATACAGGGTTATTGTTACCATCTTTCTAAATTCCATATATATGTGTAAGTATACTGTATTGATGTTTTTCTTTCTGGCTTACTTCACTCTGTATAATCGGCTCCAGTTTCATCCTCCTCATTAGAACTGATTCAAATGTATTCTTTTTAATGGCTGAGTAATACTCCATTGTGTATATGTACCACAGCTTCTTATCCATTCATCTGCTGATGGACGTCTAGGTTGCTTCCATGTCCTGGCTATTATAAACAGTGCTGCGATGAACATTGGGGTACACGTGTCTCTTTCAATTCTGGTTTCCTCGGTGTGTATGCCCAGCAGTGGGATTGCACAGCAATGATTTTAATGGCTATCTAATCGAGGGTCAATTTTACTTTTCTCCCATTCCAGCTAATGCAAGAGTTAAAAAGCAAAGACATCAGCAAAACATTCAGAAAAATAATTAACAAGAGGGAAGGAATTACTGCTATTGGAGGAACTTCATCCATTTCCAGTGAGGGCACACAGCATTCTTATTCAGGTAACCAATCACCTGCTCCAAATTTAATCTTTCAGTCATTGGTTCATTCAACAAGTCCTGTATTTCACAGGATCTAAGATGCCGTTTATTGTAATTTACACCATTGTTTTATATGCCATTGTTTTATAAGCCATTGTTTTATAATGAGACTAAATTATAATGTGCTATTAGATTTGAAATGTATCATAATTTCAGAAGTGTCAGAATGAAAAATCCTGGAATTATTTAAGATAAATAATAGTAAGTGAATGTTTACTGTGTGTTAGGCACAGTGGACAAGAGATTAGAAACAGCAAAATAGGAGTTTATATTTTCAGCATTGAATGTGTTTAATCATGACCTTGGGATAGATTATTTATCCTGACTGGTGACATGAGTTTAGTTTAGACCTATAATTTTAGGGATGATGGAGGGGTTTATTGGAAAGACTTTCCATTCTGGAGGAGCTGAGATTCCCAGTTCATCTGTTATCAAGCAACCCAGTAACTAGTAGAGCACAGCACCTGGTTTGCTTGATCTGATAGAATCACTGGACTGTTGTCCAGTGGGAGATCCAGAATCACATGAACTCCTAAGAATAGACAGCTTGCCCCATGCAAAGGTTGCTTCTCAGGATCAAAATGTCTAAAAACCTTTGGCCAAGTTCTTTTTGTTCTTGTTAACATAATTAGAACTATACTCTTGGAATTTTGATAAAAACTCACTTTAACTTTTCCCTCTCTCTTTCTCTGAGATCTGAATCTGTTAATTCTCCTCTTGATTCTCTTGCTTTCTAAATGGATTTTCCTCTAATAATAAATACTCACACTTCTACTCACTGTATATATTTTCCTAACTTTTTCCCACCAGGAAAGTGCAGTGGTGAAGGCAGTGGTCTATAACTCCTACCTCCTTTTTTTGAAAGGTGCTTACTCTTTAGCTCTGTTTCTGCCTGTCCATTCTAATGAAATGGCCTCTTCATTTTTTATTAAGGTATAATATGCATTTAGCGAATTGCTGTAATCGTTATGTGTATAGTTCACTGAGTTTTCACATGTGTACACATCTTATAGCTACATTCATGCAGCTGCCCAGTAGATTAACATATAACATTTTCTTCACCAGGATTATTTCTAGATTATTTAAATCTAATAATATGTGAATTATTATAATACATAAATACAAAAACTCTATGAAAGTAAACATGCACCATTTTGAGCATTTCATATTACAAGGACTTTCTTGCTTAAAGGACCTTAAATAAAATCAAATCAGATTTTTTCCCTTAAATTGAAGGAAAGAGAGAAAGTGAGGCAAGGGAGGAAGAGAAGAAGAAATGAGAGGTTCTGGGCTGGTAGAGCTACATGAAAGACAGGAGTAATTTTTCCATTGATTTAAAACATTTCTTTTTGATCTTGTTGGTTCTAGCAGTCATTATTGATTATAAAGGTAACCCAAATGAATGAACCTGTAACCAGTTCATAGATATGGTCATTTAAAATTTTGTTAATCCAATTATTTAAGATAAAAAAAATTCACCAATTTCTTCCACTCTTCATCACCCCTTGCTTCTTGTAACCACCAGTGTGCTCTCTGTATCTATGAGCTTCAGTTCTGTTTACCAGATTCTACATTAAAAAAATGAGATCATATGTAATATATACATATAAGTATATATATATAAAACATATATGTGTATATAGCATACATATAAAACATAGGAGCTTCCCTGGTGCTCAGAGGTTAAAGCGTCTGCCTCCAATGCGGGAGACCTGGGTTCAATTCCTGGGTTGGGAAGATCCTCTGGAGAAGGAAATGGCAATCCACTCCAGTATTCTTGCCTGGAGAATCCCATGGACTGAGAAGCCTAGTAGGTTACAGTCCATGGGGTCGCAAAGAGTCGGACACGACTGAGTGACTTCACCATCACCATATAAAACATATGCATATGAATGTATGCAAAGCATATATATATATATAAAGCTTTAACATTTCCTTTACCCTGAGTGGCTCCCTCATGCCTCTAGCCGTAACTGTCCACTTTTCTGATGTCTATCACCATATATATTTTTTTACTTGTTCATTGAGGTATAAGATGCACAAAGTAAAGTACATACAGTGCCCTATTGTTATGTATATGTCTTGATTTTTTTATATACGAATACACCCACATAACCATTATTTAGAACCCAACACAGAACATTTAGGGGCTTCCCAGGTGCACTAATGGTAAAGAACTTGCCAGCCAATGCAGGAGATGTAAGAGACTTGGATTCAATCCCTGGGTAAGGAAGATCCCCTGCAGGAGGTCAGGGCAACCCATTCCAGTATTCTTGCCTGGAGAATCCCATGGACAGAGGAGCCTGGCGGGCCTTAGTCCGAGAGCTGCAGAGTCAGACACAACTGAAGTGACTTTTCACACATGCACAGAACATTTAACTGCTTTTAAGAAAAGAACAACTTTATTGAGACATAATTGAAGTACCATGAATTTTTGTAGTTTTTAGTATATTCACAGAGTTGTAGTGTATCAGCACCATGTAATTTTAGGACACTTTCATTACCCCAAAGGGAAACCCCATGCTTGTTAGCAATCACTACCCATTTCCCCCTTCCCTCAGCCTTGGGCGACCGTTAATCTACTTTTTATTTCCATAGATTTGCCTATTCTGGAAATTTCATAGAAATGGAATTATACAGTAATGACTTTTCACTTGACAGGCTTCTTCCCTAGCAGACTATTTTTGAGGATCATTATGTTGTGACATGTATTGTACATCATTCTTTTTTATGGCTGAATCATTTCTGTTCTGTTGTTAATATCATGTTTTGTTTATCCTTTCATCTGTTGATAGACATTTGAGTTGTTTCCACTTTTTGGCTATCATGAATAATACTGTGTGAACTCTTGTGTCCACATTTTTTGTGTGGACATATGCTTTGAATTCTCTAAGGTCAGGAGTGGTCATTTGTTAACTCTATGTTTAACATTTTAAAGAACTACCAAACTGTTTTCCAAAGTGGTCACACCATTTACATTCCCACAAGCAATGTATGAAAGTTCCAATTTCTTCCCATTCTCGATGACATTTGTTATTGTCAATTTTGTTTATTACAACCATCCAGGCCTTGTAAAATGATATCTCATTCCCGGTTCCTATCAGTTCAGCTCAGTTCAGTTGCTCAGTCCTGTCTGACTCTTTGTGACCCCATGGACTGCAGCATGCCAGGCCTCCCTGTCCATCACCAACTCCCGGAGTTTTCTCAAACTCATGTCCATTGAGTCAGTGATGCCTTCCAGCCATCTCATCCCCAGTCATCCCCTTCTCCTGCCTTCAATCTTTCCCAGCATCAGGGTCTTTTCTAATGAGTCCGTTTTTCGCATTTCAGCTTTAGCATCAGTCCTTCCAATGAATATTCAGGACTGATTTCCTTTATGATGGACTGGTTGGATATCCTTACAGTCCAAGGGACTCTCAAGAGTCTTCTCCAACACCACAGTTCAAAGGCATCAATTCTTCAGCACTCGGCTTTCTTCACAGTCCAACTCTCACATCCATACATGATCACTGGAAAAACCATAGCCTTGACTTAACAGACCTTTGTTGGCTTTTCAGTATGCAGTCTAGGTTGGTCATAACTTTCCTTCCAAGGAGTAAGTGTCTTTTAATTTCATGGCTGCAATCACCATCTGCAGTGATTTTGGAGCCCCAAAAAGTCTGACACTGTTTCCACTGTTTGCCCATCTGTTTCCCATGAAGTGATGGGACCAGATGCCTGATCTTAGTTTTTTGAATGTTGAGCTTACACGACTCAGCAACTGAACTGAACTGAACTTTCACTCTCCTCTTTCACTTTCATCAAGAGGCTTTTTAGTTCCTCTTCACTTTCTACCATAAGGGTGGTGTCATCTGCATATCTGAAGTTATTGATATTTCTCCCAGCAATCTTGATTCTAACTTATTCTTATCTTTAAATCCACTGATTCTAAGTCCCTAAGGAGATATGTATAGTGAGGCAAGAAGATAAAAAGGCAGATAATGATCTGTACGAAAGTAAATATTTATGTCTTTATTGGTTGTTTGTGATAGATTAAATTTTGAGAGTACCTGCCAAATATGCCTTTAGGAAAATTACCTAGTTCTAGGAATTAGGGCAATAAAGAAGTCCAGCTACCCTGCGATGGAAATGGGCATTATTTTCTTTCAGATTTTGTTAAATTGTTTTGATGCTTACAGAATAATAATAAAGCAGTAGAACAATTTTCCTTTAAGTTCCTTCCTACTTTCTTCACTGCATAGCCCACGAATATTTTTTCTGCCTAAAGATAAATATTCCCATGCTAGAAGCCACAGCTTGAGAAGTTGCGGATGAGGATGGCTGATAGTCATACTGGTATTTAGATGTGTCAGTTTCCTTATAATAGAAAATGCACAGAAATGGAGCTATTTTATTCATTCAAATAACTCAATTAAAATTAGTATTTCTGTTGTAAGTTGCAAATCACAACTTCATGAAAAAATTTTTTGTGGGGGAGGTGGAATTGATTGATGTGGTTGTTTCTTGCATTTTCCCCTTGATGTGTGCGTGTATGTGTGTGTTTGTGTGTGTGTGCACGCATGCGTGTGCATGAATTGATCTCTGATGTTTGGTTCCTGATCCATTAATTCTCAGAAGAAATATATGTGAAAAGTTTTAGAATCAAACTGAATGTTTATTATGCTCATTTAAGCTATATGCCTTCCTCGTCCCTAATATATTGATGAAAAAGTGGAATGAATTCCTCTTTCCACTTAAACCAAGCCCTCTTAAACCCTTTTGTGTTTCAGTAGAGTTTTTAAAATTGGCATTTATTATTTTTGAACAGAAATTTAAAAGTATATTTTTGTAGAGCAGTAGGTGAAATGAGGTATGGCAACTAAGATTTTCTGTTTTCAGAGGAAGAAAAAGTGGCTTTTGTTAACTGGATAAACAAAGCCCTGGAAAATGACCCTGACTGTAAGCATCTCATACCGATGAACCCCAATGACAGCAGTCTTTTCAAATCGCTTGCTGATGGCATCCTTCTTTGGTGAGTTGAGCACTGGGTTAAGACAGCTGTGTTCTTACTGTGTCCACTGAAGAGCAGTCAATGAAAACTACAATTCAGTGAGTCCATTGTTTTATGAAATTAGTTAACAAAGTAGTACACAGTTCTTGAAGTTTTTATATTGCATAGAAAATTAAGTACAATATGTTTTTCAAGATTTTCCTTCAAATGCAATCTCTTATTTGGTATCTTTTTCATTTATTTTCTTAATTATGCCAGGAAACCTTTACCTCTCCAATGCATTTAATAATGTTCAAAGGGTTTCTTTTTTCTTTTTTGGCTGCATGTGGCACGTGGGATCTTAGTTCCCTCACCAGAGACTGAACCTGGGCCACAGCAGTTAAAGCTCTGAGTCTAAACCATTGGACTGCCAGGAAATTCCCTGGAATTTTTTTTTTTCTTCACTTATCAATAAGGGAGTGTTGATCATTGACTAGGACTGAAACATGAGGAACTATAATAGAAATATATACCTCATTTGTGCTTAAATCAAATTAATATTTTAATTCAATATTGTATTCATGGCTCTTTGCAATCTGTTTCTGCTTACTAGACTATAAACTCTCCAAAGGCATTATCTTTGCCCTCGGTTGTGTGTACTGAAGTCCCAGCATACTTCTTTGTAAAAACTAGATGTCTTTTATTTTTTAAGTTTATAAAAATACAGAAAACTTTCAAAGAAGAAAATAACCACCATGAATATTAACAGCCATAAAAAGCTATTGTTGATATTTGGCACATTTCCTCAGTCTTTTTTCTGTGTGTTTACTTAAAAAGAAAAAACTACCCACAATTACGGGATATTAATTTTCAAGACATTCATTTCAGTTCAGTCACTCAATCGTGTCCGACTCTTTGTGACCCCATGAATTGTATCTTATTCCACCTACAATTCAGATCTGTTCCTCTAACCTTCAGAGTAAATTCCTATTATGAATTGAATGGGTGTTTTTTTATCTGTGTTTCATAATATAAAATGTATTCTTAAACACAGAAGTAAAATTTATGTTAGTTTCTTTTAAAATGTGTGAATTACTGAAATTTTCGGTCAAGTCTCTGCTCTTTATTTTTCTGCAACAACAGTAATTTTAACACTGTTGATACTCCTTTATGAAATTTGACTTCTTGAGGACTTTTTGTTTTATACTTCAGGCTGCTGAATGTCAATGATCATTAAATGAAATAAAGGCAAGATTCACATAAAGATAATGCAAGACTTTGAAAAAATTAGAAAGAAATGCTAAGATTACTATTACAGTGAATGATGAATTTGATTTATATTAGGGAATATTTCTTAGACTTTTAAAATTAAATCCCTGAGATGAAGTATATTTTAAAGAAATGGATTATCACTTTTCAAATTTTAACTTTATTGTTTACTTATAAAAATAAACATTTCTGAGTGTCTTAAACTGATTTATTCCTATTTTCTCTTTAGCAAAATGATCAACTTATCTGAACCAGATACAATTGATGAAAGAGCCATTAATAAGAAAAAGCTCACCCCCTTCACTATTTCTGTAAGTATTTGTCCTTTGCTGGTAATCATCTTACTATAAGGATCATGGATCCCTTATGAATTGATCTTTAGGTTCAGGCAAAACCATTCATTTAATGTATTTTTGGTTTTCTATAAAAGCAAAATTTTTACTAAGTACAAATTCAGCTGAATTTTTTAAATGAAGAAATTAAGATTCAGACTATGTTGGATGAAATTTCTTAAGAAAATAGTATTCAGATTAAGTTATTCTAATTTTGTTATTTTTATTAATGAATATTTGCTTGATGCTAGTGTTCTTGTTGGTTGAGATAAAACTACTCCATAGTTTTACTACATCTTTTACTATTGCACACAACTTTAGCTATTTTTTTGTACCAAACTGTTCTGTAGTCAGCTTCTCCATTCAGATCTTGTTAAAATTCAGGAATTTATAGTCACCACAGTTTTCCCCTTAAAATCTCTGGCTCAATAGGAGAATATTATATTAAGTACATTTTAGATATCAGACACTGTCCTAAACACACCACATGAATTACCCTGTGACTCCTCCCAGCAGCCTTAAAATAAAGTAGATACCCTGATTTTACAGATGAGGAAACTGAGGCACTGGGAGATTACACATTGGACGAGCCATGATCCCAGTAGTCTAGCTCCAGAGCCCATCCTTTTATTTTTATTTTATTTTATTTTTTTGCTGCATGTGTGGGATCTCAGTTCCCAGACCAGGGATTGGAACCCATTTCCCCTGAGTGGAAGTGCAGAGTCTAAAGGGACTGTCAGGGAAGTCCCTGTATCCATCCTTTAAATCATCATGCTGTGCTGCCACTCTCCTGAGGTGATAGTAATAAGCAGCTAGTTAATGTGCAAATCACAGCTGTGGCTATTAAAAATGAGCTACTGCTAAGCGGTTTCCTTCATTTCTATTGGCAGGGTATAATTCTTGGTTGTGCTAAGGTCATTAAGTCTCTTCTATAAGGAAGCTACATCCATAGAGCAGTGGTACTCGGTTAGTCTCAGACTAAGGGTTCCCCCCGTTTCCTGTGATCCTGAAGAAGTATATAATTGGCTGTTGACTAACATGGCTTTCTTGACCCTCACTTTCCAGTAATGTTGCTTGTTCCTAGCAGAAACTACTATTCTTGAAGAAGCTCCTTTCAGATTGTAATGGCCAGAAGTTTATTTTCTTTCCCATCTTATGTCAGATGTGAAAGAAATACCTATCATCTAACACCTATCATTGTTGAAAATCTTTTTAGGATATGTGTCACACAATTTTTATGTTCCTGAATCTGAAATGCAACATCTCTTTACTACTGTATAAATTAATTTTTAATTAATTTATTAAAAATTTAAGTATTGCTTCTAACACTTACATGTCATGCATTTGGAGAAAATAAAGAAAAAATGTTCTACAACTATTTTGCAATAACTATAGGATACATCTGAGGGGCTGTTTTATATTTCTATTTTTAAAGGTAACATTCTTCCACCAATATGAGTAGGGTTAATAGTCTAGGTCTCTAGGATGCTTGAAAAAGGGTACTAATGTAGAATGAGAAAAGACAGTCCTCTGGGAAGAGGCAAAGTGTTATTGTGATTATTAAATCAGTTTTGTTTACTCAGTAATTTTAGAGCTCTGGGAATAGATCTGCCAGAAGGCTACCAGTTTCCCATGAAACTTTATCTTGAAGAAGCCTAATACATTGTAAAAGATTGTGAAAATAATATAGTTTTTCACCTCACGATGATAGGTTTATGAAGTGTCAAGATGTATGAAAGAAGAGAAATATAAAAGGATGAAAATGACATACAGTGACTGTGAAAGCAAGGGAAAGGGACAGATCAAGTAGCTAATAGCAGGCTTCATTTATGATCTTGGAGACCTATCTCTCTTGCTACCCAATGTCTTACAGAGCTGCACTCTTTGGATTGTTTATCATTATTGAAAAAAATATGTAAAAGTCTGAAAAATAGATGTCAATGATTTAAGGACCTAAAAGTCAGGAAACTAATGCAAGAGTAGATATAGGAGATTGAATCTGTTCCTTATAAATGCAAAAAGTCCATTGTAATTGATATACTCACATATATACAAAGTTTACACTTTACCCTTACATATGTATGGGCTTCTCTGGTGGCTCAGAGAGTAAAACGTCTGCCTGCAATTCAAGAGACCTGGGTTCGTGTGCAAACACGTGTATTAGTCTTCATTTCAATTACAGTTTAAGTAGGAAAAACATAAATCTCATTTGTATGTTGCAAATGGAGTAAAAGTGATGGTATGTAAAATAAGAATGAATCTGAATAACAAATAATGCCTTTGTCCTTACTGACCCAAGAAATGTATAACAGAGCCCTCTAAAAAATGATTAACAAAAGTGGACTTATCTGGAGTTGAAGCCTTATTGGAAATGAAAATTTGCAAGGTGGAATGAATGAAAAGAGAGAAAAGCTGCAGTCCCTATTTGAGACTGTTAAAACTGCCATGTTTGCTTGAGTCTTTTGTTAATATCTCTGTAAGGTAAGATACCCTATTTTACAGGTTAAGACACTGAAACACAAGGAGGAACAAGCACTTCTCTAATGTCTCAATTGTTGAAGGTTCCCCGGTGTCCTTGTCTATCCCCACCAACACAGGTCTTCAGGAAGAAAGGCTGAGCGTGACGGGCAGTTATCCATGACAGAACTTGGAAAACAACCTCTGTGTGGGGTTCTCCTGTTACTTCTTATTCTTCAGAATTGACTCTAGACAACAGCAGTCGTTCTAGTCCCTCATCACCAGTAGGGCAATATTGTATTTCAGTTCAGTCAGTCAGTTCAGTTGCTCTGCTGCTGTTAAGTCACTTCAGTCATGTCTGACAACCCCATAGACGGCAGCCCACCAGGCTCCCCCGTCCTTGAGATTCTCTAGGCAAGAACACTGGAGTGGGTTGCCATTTCCTTCTCCAATGCATGAAAGCAAAAAGTGAAAGTGAAGTTGCTCAGTCATGTCCAACTCTGCAACCCCGTGGACTACAGCACACCAGGCTTCCCTGTCCATCACCAACTTCTGGAGCTTACTCAAACTTACATCCATCAAGTTGGTGATGCCATCCAACCATCTCATCTTCTGTTGTCCCCTTCTCCTCCCGCCTTCAATCTTTCCCAACATCAGGGTCTTTTTCCAGTGAGTCAGTTCTTCACATCAGGTAGCCAAAGTATTGGAATTTCAGCTTCAGCATCAGTCCTCCCAACGAATATTCAGGACTGATTTCCTTTAGGAGTGAGTGGTTAGATCTCCTTGCAGTCCAAGGGACTTTCAAGAGTCTTCTCCAACATCAAGTTCAAAAGCATCAATTCTTTGGCGCTCAGCTTTATGGTCCAACTCTCACATCCATACATGAAAGAAAGAAAGTGAAGTCGCTCAGTCGTGTCCGACTCTTTGCGACCCCATGGGCTGTAGCCTACCAAGCTCCTCTGTCCATGGGATTTTCCAGGCAATAGTCCTGGAGTGGATTGCCATTTCCTTCTCCAGGGGATCTTCCCAACCCAGGGATCAAACCCAGGTCTCCCGCATTGTAGACAGATGCTTTACCGTCTGAGCCACCAGGGAAGTCCAATACATGACTACTGGAAAAACCATAGCTTTGACTAGATGGACCTTTGTTGGTACTGTGCTTACCAATTAGAAACTACCATTTATTTGAGGAAGCACATTTTCACTCCTTATTTTCAATCCATTTTTTTGCCAATTACTTGTATGTCATTTATAATACTTGTAAAACCAACATCTCTGAGTAAAATTAACATCAAAAGCTGGTTCTCCACATGTCACCAACATAACCTGTAGATATGACAAAGCTGTTTCACTGCTTACAGCAGTAGGAGAAAACACCACCTGCAAACCTGTGGCAGTGTCTTTAGGTTGAAGTTGGAACTGGAGATTTGGAATTGTGGTTGAAGCTGGGTCCTTCACTATGGGCAAGGGGAAGAGAGGGGATGGATGACTAGGTAAGGATCATGACACAGCAGTCAGGACTGGTGGAGATTGCAAGGGACAGATTTGGAGGTGAGGGAGTCAAAGAATCTTTAGAGTATTAACTGTCTATTGATGTTTTCCACTGAAGATCTTCCAAGTAGTGCCTGCAATAAGCAAACAAATACTCTGCTGCCTTCTCCTAGAAGAGTAAAATCATGCAAGTAAGATAGACAAATAAGTGCAAAATCATGTTTAGATGTGGCTTTCTTATCGCTGTCCAGGCTGAGAGAAGCAATGAAGATTTTGGTTCTCACTAGTTGTTACAGTCAATTTAGTGAAATTACATTTCTTTTGGCTCTAGTACCATGATGTCAATGTAAGGTGCACTGTAAGATTAACACGATTCCTGGAATCATTTTCAGTGTGGTTCCTTCCCCAACATTCAAGGGAATCACAACTGTAGCAAACATACTTTATGTTCTTGGAAAAGAATACAGAAAAATATTACTGGTCTACGTGAATTGGTAGAGGCTGTCTCTTGAAAGTTAAATTGATTTAAGATAATTAAACATATGAAAGTAACCTGAATAGAAAATATTTCAAATTTACCAATAATATTGTCATATTTATCATGTTTATTTAGGTTGTAAATATATTGAAGAATTCTCTGGTTCTGCCTCCTTTTGGGAGAACTGAATTTTAAATGAACATTGCTTAATTCCACTACAAAATAGTTTAATTGCAAATGCTTACTTTAATTACCCTTGACTGAACCCCAAGAGACACAGCCATTTACTTGGAGCCGAGCAAGATAAATTGCTTCAGCATACTGCAAGAGGAGGCCACTGAAATAATTACTCTGCTTTGTAAGCCTTTGTGTAGCTTCTGGCTAATAAACATAAAAATTTAAACAAACACGGGAGCAGGGGCCCCACCCTAACACAGACTATAGAAATACAAGAAAAAAAGAATCTCTATTTTCTCCCAAAAGAAAATCAAACACAATTAACAATAAATCCCCTAGCTCTTAAAATTATTGCTTCTTAACTTCGGTGAATTAAAAGTCTGACTGTATTGACTATTTGTTGCCATTAAATGGCCACAAAAACAGTGCCTAGTAGCAAATGCTGTCTTTCCAAAGGGTGAAAAAGTGATTGGGAAAAAAGTCATCACTACATACTATGCATGTGTTATTTCTCGGGAAGAAATTTGCAAAGGGAATAAAAAAAGTAGCTAAAGCCAAGGTAACTCTGAATTTTTCTAATTCATTGTCTTTTCCAATTTGCTGCCATGTGTTGTCCCAGACTATTTTGTTGTTGTTGTTGTTTGGTGGTTCTTTTTCTGTATATTTGTGTTTCTGGTCACTGGTACAGCGTTGATCAGTGAAGTTGCTCAGTCGTGTCTGATCTTTGCAATCCCATGAACTAGAGCCTACCAGGCTCCTCCATCCCTGGAATTTTCCAGGCAAGAGTACTGGAGTGGGTTGCCATTTCCTTCCCAACCCGGGGATCGAACCCAGGTCTCCCACATTGCAGGCAGACGCTTTACCGTCTGATCTACCAGGGAAGCTGGATAGATGACAACTAAAGGGAAAGTTAATATTAATTAAACATTGTTTTCAATTAAGCTTTTAGATTAAAATTAATGGCATATTTGGATAAAAAAAACTTTGAGTTACTTGCCCCTACCCCCGCCATTTTATTCCCTTCTGTCACACTAAGTGGATCTTAGTTCCCCAACGAGAGATCACACTTGCCCCCTTATGTTGGAAGCATGAGTCTTAATCTCTAGACCACCAGGAAAGTCCCTCTAACCTAGCCTTTACCATGATGGTTGTGAAATTGTTTCTTCAACTCCAGCACTAGTCATTTATTATTTGGCATGTTTCTGTAACCCAGAGACCTCTCTTTTTTCTCTCTCCTTCTTTCTCCTTTTCTATCATTGATATGGGCTTAGGAATTCCTATTTTCTCCAGTAGCTTAATTCACTAGTGTTCTTGATTATTTTCGTGCTTAAATTGTTCCAGGTTTGGCCATAGAGAGCACCTTGAAGGTGTTTCTTTTCCCCTTTTTTCATGGTTGTAAATTACACATAAAATGTACCATTTTAGTCATTTTTGAGTGTATAGATCTGAGGCATTAAATTCATTCACATTGCTATGCATTCATCAATAGCATTCTTCTCCAGAGCCCTTCTCATCTTCCTAAAGTATAACTCTATACCCATTATGTAATAATTCCCCATTCTCCATTCCCCCGTCCCCTGGCTATCACCATTCCACTTTCTGTCTCCATGAATTTGGCTACTCCAGGTACCTCATATTGGAATCAGATGATAGTTATTCTTGTGTGACCAGCTTATTTCACTTAGCATAATGTCTTCAATGGAGAAGGAAATAGTTACCCACTCCAGTGTTCTTGCCTGGAGATTCCATGGGCAGAGGAGCCCGGTGGGCTACAGTCCATAGGATCACAAAGAGTCAGAAATGACTGAGCAACTTTCACTAGAATGCCTTCAAGGTTCACCCATTTCATAGCATATGTCAGTATTCTCTTCATTTCTAAAGCTGAATAACATTCTGTTGTATGTCTACACTATATTTTACTTGTCTGTTTAAGATGATGGACACTTGGATTGTTTCCACCTTTTGGCTTTTGTGAATAATGCTGCTATGAACATGGGTATACAAATAGTCTAAGTCCTAGCTCACAGTTTTTTGAGTATATACCTAGAAGTGGATTTGCTGAATTACATGGTGCCACCATGCTTTTCTGACTCTTTGTGACCCCAGGGACTGTAGCCTGCCAGACTTCTCTGTCCATGGAATTCTCCAGGCAAGAATACTGGAGTGGTTTGCCATTTCCATCTCCATCTTCCTGACCTCAGGATCAAACTCAGATTTCATGTATTGCAGACAGATTCTTTACCATCTGAGCCACTAGGGAAGTCCCAAGGTGACATGGTAATTCTATGTTAATTTTTTGAAGAATCGCCATACAGTTTTCCATAGAAATTCCACCATATATTCTCACTAGGAATGCACTAGGGCTCAAATTTATTCACATACTCTCTAGCACTTGTTATTTTGTTTGTTTTTTTAATAACAGACATCCCGATGGATATAAAATGGTATCTCATTGTGGGTTTGATTGACATTTCCCTAATGATTTCTCCTGTTGATCACCTTTTCAGGTGCTAACTGGCCATTTGATATCTTCTTCACAGAAATTCATGTCCTTTGCCCATATTTTAATCAGATTGTTTGGTTTTTTGTTGTTGGGTTGTAGGCGTTCTTCCTCTGTTGACATAATCAGAGCTCATACTCTAAATAATAATAATAAATATGTAATAATAAAATGTAAATATATGTAATAACAATATGAAATAATAAGCATTTTATCAATATATGTTATAATATATTATTAGTTAATAATAAATATGTTACTGTATATATGTCAGTGAATGATAAAGAGTAAAATAAAGAATAATGAGTGCCAGCAAAGAGTGTGGTGATGTGGTGATGCTTGTTATTTCATGTAATCAGAGAAAGCCATTTGCTGCATTTCAGCAGTCTTAAAGGAACTGTGGATATTTGAAGAAACTCTGTTCCAGGCAGGCCTTTTAGAGCCGGAACAGAGTGAGTGACAGAACACACTGGGACATAAAGAACATTTGATGGGTTTTAAAGCCAGGGAACATGGTCAGGTTCTTATTTTCCCGAGATCACAGGGTACTTAAAGTACTTAAGTATAGGTGGATTATAGAAAGTAAGTCTGAGCATGGGTGTTAGGAAGGAATTAAGAAACTATAAGGAAGACAGTTTCCAGGGGTTTTTAGAAGGTGAAATTACACAGCAATTGCTCACAGGCTATAGGAGGCAAGAAGAGCAAGGATTCTGCTCAGGTTGCCTTCTTAGGAAGAAAGAAGGCAAGAATGAAGCTTGGGCCTATGGACCACAACAGAAAATAAAGGAAAACCTAGTTTTAACAGAGGATTAGAGGGAGACTAGGGAAGTATGGCCAGAACATTGCTTCCGTTTTGGACACATGGACTTGGAGGTACTTGTGAAACATCCAGGTGGACATAGCCAAGTGTGTATATTGGTGTAGAGCTTACAGTGGGGGCTGGGCAGAAATGTGGCCTGGAGATAGGTTTCTGAAAGTCACTGGCATATAGAGTTGATATAAGTACTAATTATGTTTAAAAATCTTAAGTTTTAGGACCGATTGTTTACCTCCACAACTTGTTGACGAGAGTTTAGAAAGTACTTTCTCACGTATACTTTTCTTTGTGGCAATTTAGGAAAATTTAAACCTAGCCCTGAATTCTGCCTCAGCCATTGGTTGTACTGTAGTCAACATTGGGGCACAGGATCTCACAGAAGGAAAACCTCACTTGGTCTTGGGACTTCTCTGGCAGATCATCAAAGTTGGTCTTTTTGCTGATATTGAGATTTCCAGGAATGAAGGTAAGTCATCAAAAATATTTGCTTCTCATTGATATATATTTACTGTGGGAAAAATTTATGCTTCATTGTTTTCCTCTCAGCTCTGATTGCATTGCTAAAGGAAGGTGAGGATCTAGAAGAGCTAATGAGGCTATCTCCAGAGGAATTACTGCTGCAGTGGGTGAACTACCATCTGACCAACGCAGGATGGCCTACCATCAGCAACTTCAGCCACGACATTAAGGTTCATATTTTTAATGCTCAGATTTGTGACATTAAAAAAAGGATGTCAAAACACATGTCAAAT
Source organism: Aepyceros melampus (assembly GCA_006408695.1). Classification (NCBI taxonomy): domain Eukaryota; kingdom Metazoa; phylum Chordata; class Mammalia; order Artiodactyla; family Bovidae; genus Aepyceros; species Aepyceros melampus. The sequence goes on along the minus strand of SJXQ01002024.1, from coordinate 37,599 downwards.
TTGTTTTGAATGTCAAATGGGGTGTAGAAGTAAATTAGAGCTGAAGTTTAATTCTCAAGGACACAGTATAGAAAATGAAATTTTGTATTTCTCCATCTGAGGTGATCCCCCAATTATAATCACAGAATCTTTTGCTTAAAAAAAAAAAATGGTTTGCTGGCTTGTAATAAGAAATACAGCTGGGGAATTCCTTGTCACTCCAGTGGTTAGGACTTGGCACTTTCACTGCTGAGGACCCAGGTTCAGTCCCTGATTAGGGAACATAGGTCATGCAAGCCAAGTGATGTGGCCAAAAAATAACTAAGTAAATTAGAAAAAAGAAATACAACTGGTTGTAAGAGGAAAGAGATGCTAGCATTAGCAAATTAAAGCATTCTTTTCCATTTTCTGTGACACTAATAGACTAAGTTATAATGAGGATATCAGTCTGTTAGAGTGAGAATTATATCTGTTTGCTAGACTAGAGGCCCTGGTAGGCATAACCTGTTTCTTACTCTTAATTCCACTTTGCCAATAACCAGTTAAGAGGAAACCAAAGAGACTCCCCTGGTGGTACAGTGGAGAAGAATCTGACTGCCAGTGCAGGGGATACGAGTTTGATCCCTGATCTAGGAAGATCCCACATACTGTGGAGCAACTAAGCCCATATGCCACGACTGAGTCCACACTCTGGAGCACATAAGCCACAACTACTGAGCCCTGTGCTGCAACTACTGAAGCCTGTGCTCCTAGAGCCAGTATCTGAAACAAGAGAAGCCATCACAATAAGGAGCCCACGCACTGCAACAACGAGTAGCTGCCACTCACTGCAACTAGAGCCCGTGCACAGCAATAAAGGCCCAGTGCAAGCAAAAATATAATAAATTCATTAAAAAAAAAAACCCAAAGTATCTGAGGGCATAGGGAATCAGTAGACAGAAGGAGGTCTTCAGGCTTGTCTCTGAACCAAAGTAACCCCATCCCTCCCCATCACCACCCACCCACTGGAGATGTAAATGCTTAGGAGTGTAAACCAATGACAGGTGAGGAAGGGCAATGAAAGAGTGCAGGAGACAGTGTTGCTAGAAGCTCTGAGGTGCAAAACACGATTGCTAGAATCTCTAAAGTGTGAAACACCGTAGTGCATTCAGGATCCTGGAGTAACAAGTAAAGGTTGCTAAGTTATTGAATAACTCATTCTTTGAAATGAAGGCAGTTTCTTCAATGAGTACCTTTTTCCTAAATCCAATGGTGATTTTATTCACTTTTAAAATTCTGTTGTGTTTCTTTCCTTAAAGGATTCAAGAGCCTATTTTCATCTGTTGAATCAGATTGCACCTAAAGGTGACCGGGATGATGAACCTGCCATTGCCATTGATCTTACAGGATTTAGTGTGAGTATAATTTTTAATTAAAAATTTAAAAAAATTTTGTAAAATATGTACAGCATAAAACTTAGCATTTTAACCATTTTTAAGTGAACAGCTAAACAGCATTAAGTACATTTACATTATGTGCCATCATCACCACCTTTCCTCTCTGGAACTTTTTCCTCCTCACATAGTAAAGTCTAGCGGCGTTAAACAATAATTCCCTTCCCCCTCTCTCTCAAGCTCCTGGTAACCACTGTTCAACTTCGTACCTCTATGAATTTGAGTAGTGAGTAGAGTCATAGAATTCAGTTCTCTACAGGGACATTCCCTGGTAGAGTCCTCAGCCCTTCATTAAACTTTGGCTTTTATGCTTTTCAGAAGCTTTTTTCTGTGCCCTAGGCTCCAAACTCCATGTTAAGCCATCTGGCTGTCATGAGTGAAGAAAGGGAATTTCAGGATCCTGACATTGAGTATGTGTAGAATCAACTTTATGCCCACCTATATGTCCATGGTGCAACACCACTGGAACTCACTAGGGTGCTTTTGTAGCTGTGACAGTGTACAAGGAAAGGGATTCATAAGCAATCAATTATCATTTCTTCCAATTTATGTTTGGTAACACACAAAATAAAAGATGGCAATTCTAGTTTTTATGATGTAGAAAGGACTGATGTAAATCCTGGCTCATCTAACAAATTTCCTAGGGAAGTCCATTCTTTTAGCATAAGCTGTAAATACCAGGGTTACATCTAAATGTTAAAATCTGATCAGATTATAGTTCGTATAAAAAAATCTATTAAGTGCTTAAAGTGTAACATCCAAGTTTAGTTTTAAAGGCAATTCGAGTCATCACTAATTAATTATATTTCACATTATTATAAAACCTAAAAACAATTATGCAAAATTTGCAAATTCACTTGAGTACAAATATTAAGAACTGAAAAAAAACTTACGGAAAGTTTCAACTTATTCAAAAGTGAACAGACAGTATACTGAACTACCATGAGTAGTTCCTCAGGTTCAACAGCTATCAATGCATGGTCAGTCTTGTTTCTCCATTTATTACCTACCTATTTCCTTCATCTTCCATATTATTTTGAAGCAAATTCTAGACATATTATCATTTCATCAATAAGTATTTTAATATGTATTTTGAAAAGATAAAGACACTTTGAAAATATAACCATAATACCTAAGAAAATAACAGTAGTCTGTAATATCAAAATGATTAATCACTGTTGACATTTCCAGTTGCCTCATAAATGTCAGATTTTCTTTTTATCATTTATTTGAATTAAAATCTAAATAAGGTCCACTTATTATGCCTTGTTCATGTCTACCCGAGGTGCTTTTATTGTTGTTTAATAGCATTGAATTTATTGCTCTCTCTGATTTCAGTTACATTTTATTTACAACTCTGGTGCACAGAATTGATAAATCTTAGTCTGGTCATGATATACTCTCATCATGGGTCCATGCATGTTTTTGTTTAAATGTATTTTTCTTTGGTAGTTGTTTGTTGTATTGAAATTGTAACAAGTTCATACAGACCCTCAATCCAACAAGAATGCTAGGACTTTGACATCAGATTATATTAAGCTGTATAGTTCTTCCCTGTTCCATCTCTCTGCCTGCCTTTAATGTGATAATCATCGTCTTTATTCTTAGGCTCATTGTTCTTTTGCTTTTAATATAATTTTCTTTCAACTAAGTGTATTTCTTACAGATTTAAAATTTTCATTTCATTTGTTAACTTCATATAAAGTTTATCATGTTATACTTAAATTTCTAGTACTTATTTTGAGTATATTATATTACTGAGAGTCACTCCTGTTATTATATGTTCTTGTATGATTATTAACACAGTTTCAGTTATCATCTGCTCTCCTGTTGATAAGCATTTGGTTTGTTTCCAAGGTTTTGCATTTGTGAAAAGTGCTGATTTTAGTATTTTTTACATGTATCCCAACTTGTTTTTCATTGAGAAAAGAATACACTGGAAATATCAGAGTAGATATCTTTTTATTAGTACCATTTGTAAGTCTGTCTCTTGGCCAGAAGGCACTCTAATATATGGCTCTGAACAAGTTGCATATAATTCAGCCAGTAGCAGCTTACTGATAGGATATTTGAGAGTTTTATTGAGTACTTTAGCCTTGAGGATGAAATATTCTTCTGATTCCAGGAAGAAACCTCAGAGACTTGTTCTTACTGATTTAAAAGAAATGGGGAAGTTACTTTGGAATTGCTGTGCATCCTGACCTCCTTTTGAGCCATCCGTTGATTTATTTCCAGAAAAGTAATTGCTTATACATCTGTATATGAAAAAGAAATTATGCTAATCAAAAGTTTAATCTTGACCATTTTTGTTTTATTTCACTGTTTAGGAGAAAAATGACTTGAAGCGTGCTGAATTCATGCTTCAGGAAGCAGACAAACTGGGCTGCAGACAGTTGTTACTCCTGCAGATGTGGTTTCAGGCAATCCTAAACTTAACCTGGCTTTTGTAGCTAATCTGTTCAACACGTACCCAGGCCTCCGCAAGCCTGATAATAATGACATCGATGTGAATTTATTGGAAGGTATGCTCTTTCTGTCTTTAATTGAGTCACTGTGTGTATCTTTTTATGATATCGTCCTACTTCACTGTTGGAGGTAAGGGGTTGTGGAGGGAGACGTAGTTGACTGTACACTGGCATGGGCCTCCATTAAGAAGTTAAAGAAAATTGTTGTTCATTTGGGTTAAAAGCAAACGCTGAGGTAAATCGTACTTGTCTGTCATTTCTCCATAAGCGTTTAGTGAAAACCATCATGCATTTAAGATATTCTCTTAAATGACTACATAATTCCACCACCAATATGTACAATGAAATATAGCTATTGAAAAAATAATTGTTTATAACTTTTTCCTCCTTTGAAAGCTTCAGTTTGACTCCAGTATTGTTCTCTTTTTTCTGTTTTTAGTTCACTTGAAAAAATTTACAATATTCATTACTTGTCTTGTGTGTGGGCTGTTGTTTTCTGTCTCATAATTTATAATACTTTCCTATTTTGCTTCATGAAATGCAGATTTGACCCCTCCTAATGTAGGTACTGTATTTAGTACTTTTCTATACTCTATAAATATACTCATTCTGAATGTGCTTTTTATCAGTACCATTTGTTCTTTCTATCTGGGTTGATATTTTTTGCATTGTTCATGTTGTGTTTTTGGCTTTTTTTTATCTGTCTTAATATGCCTAAAGAATGAAGGATGACAAGCAAGAAACAAATGAAACTTAATTAGAACAGCAGGGCAAGACTTGATTATGTAAACTCTATCTAATTTGCCTTCTCTAATTATGGGATAGTGGAGTTGTAAACACATTAGGGATCAGTTTTGACAATTGGATGTCATGATTTGATGGGAAGCCTTTATCCCTCTGCTATAAATAAGCACACATCTTTTATCTCAAGAATCTCTGAAAGGATTGATTAGGATCTATAACATATATCATTTTGTATTACTTAGCTATGTTACTTACATTTACTAAATGTCATTGATACTTACAATATATGAATCATCATAATGACAAAAACATGCTCAATGTCTCATTCTTTCTCATCTGTTTCAGCCTCTCTCCTTTTCCTCTCATCCTCACAACTACTCACATGTATACCAAGACCCACATTCGTACTAGAACTGAAAGTAAAAATAGTGGCAGCAATAGTGGCAGTTATCAGAGGTAGGGACTACTCCTACAATAGCCTTGATAGTTGCCCTGGTTGGAGAAGCTGACCCTGAGGTGAGGATTCTTCCTGGTGGGGAGAACTTGAACTTCAGTGTTCACTGTCTCACATCACCCATCTTATTCCCTTCTTCGTCTGTGAGACAGAGTGAGAAATTAGCCCTATCATCTTTTTCTCTTTGACTACCATGACCAGAGTTCCAATGTTCTGGTCACTTTATAATGACAGCTTTTTGATTAATGAAGGAAGCTTCAGATTTAACAAATACATTGTTGTAGGACTATGATTTTACCTCACTCTTTCTGAGATTCGGTAAAATAAAGATAGTGTTCTCTGCATAGACATGTAGATTAACAAATGTTGATTTTTCAGCAGAGAAACTTAGGGGGAGGGGTTAGAACTTTTTAAAAAACTAAAAAGGGAGATGGCTATGTTTTTCTTATCAGTCTGGAAAATTTCAAAATTCCTCTCTGCCTTATAGTGGAAGGCATTGTTTAGAGTGGCATATTAAAAATGACCTGCTTTTTATAGTCACTGAATTCTTGCTAGATATCTTTTCCAACTTGCTCGCTCTCCTATTTGTCACGTTTGAATTCTTTTGCTGGTGTTCAGCATGCTTTTGGGATTTTTCAGTGTGAACAGGATTGCTAAATATTTCCATTAGTATTTACTTAATTTATATAAAAAATACTGTGGGAAATATTTATCAGTCATCTTTATTTAGAACATATGTATGTCCTGATACATCTGCCAAAAATGAATTTGACTTGACTGTCACTGGAATTTTTTTCTTCTGTACATTAGTTTTTGTAGATTCTTATGAAATTTGAAGCTTGACCTTATTACCTTCATATTCATGTATTAGTATGTCCTCACTGGCAAAGAATTTTATCTGTATGGAACAAAAGAAAATTAAAGGACCAATTAAATACTAAATCTTCATATTAAATTGAGCCAAATATGGGGCTACCGATACAATCTCAAAATTTATTTGTGGTAATAGAAAATACATGAACCATGGAATTAAGACTTTGTCTAAATCATGGTACCCCCAATTTAATAACTGAGTACCTTTATGAGCCTTGGTTTTCTCATGTATAAAACCAGACTTAACAATAATGCTTATTATGAAGAATTCCAGATCAAGTTAAAGTGACCTTTCATTAATGAACAAATTTTATGTGCTCTATAATGTTCAGGAAGAGGAAAACAATATACCACTTTAGCACATGTAATTAGTGTTCAATATATATTCCTTTCCTTTCCTCTTAGTAGCCTACTTTTGTTATTTTCTCTAAACTTTTATCAATTGCAATGTCATTTTAGTCCTAAAAAGGAAGAGAATGTCTTATAATTCTTTCTCTCTTTTATATCAGCCTTTAAGAGTTTACTTCCAAGATTGCTTTAGTTGTCTGAAATCTAGGCAACATCTCCAGTCTGGAATACATATGTTTTTGTAATGCTTTACCATGACTCCTGCACAAATGCATAGTGCTTCTGCCTTTGAGCATTTATTTACCAAGACAACTTGAAATGGTAGTAGATAAATAAATGCTCACTTTTAAAATCTCTTTTACTTTCCAGGTATCAAAAATTAACATAATGATATAATTAGTTTAGAACAATAGGAAGAAACAGAAAACATTGGTCTACAATAGTTACAGAACTCAATGAAAATGCAAGTTTCAGGTCCAGCAGAAATTGGATATTATTTTAGTAAAAATTAAACTGTTATTACACTATTGGTGTTTGAAACCTTAAAACATAATTTAGATTTTCCTAGATGAAAATATGTAAAAATTCTCTAATTACTAGAAAAAATTTACACATATAGCAAAATAACAGAATGTAATAGAGAAATAACTAAAAGATAAATTCAAGTCACATGCATCAAGCTGCTAATCATAGTATGGTTACATTTATGTCACTTCCAGGAAAGTTGAAATATTTAATTTGCTCCTAGTTCAGTTCAGTCGCTCAGTTGTGTCTGACTCTTTGCGACCTTATGGACTACAGCATTCCAGGCTTCCCTGTCCATCACCAGCTCCCGAAGCTTGCTCAAACTCATGTCCATCAAGTCGGTGATGCCATCCAACCATCACATCCTCTGTCGTCCCCTTCTCCTTCTGCCTTCAATCTTTCCCAGCATCAGGGTCTTTTCCAGTGAGTATCAGGTGGCCAAAGTACTGGAGCTTCAGCATCAGTCCTTCCAATGAATTTTCAGGACTGAATTCCTTTAGGATTGACTGGTAGGAAGTCCTTACAGTCCAAGGGACTCAAAGGAGTCTTCTCTAACACCACAGTTCAAAAGCATCAAGTCTTCAGTACTCAGCTTTCTTTATAAACCAACTCTTGCTTCCATATATGCACCTTTTAATAACTTCCAAAACAAGGCAAGCATGAGTTCTAGGAGTAGTTAGTTTAACTTTCTTCTTTTTAAAAAGATTCTCATATCAGTTATGTATTATAAAATGACTGTGGCAGATACAACAGATGGATCCTTTTTGCAGACATTTTATGCAGACCGGAGGAGACAAAATTTCAGCAAGAAATTATATGGCTATATAATTGAATAGAGAAGAATTAAAGCAGATTATGGGAAAGGCTTTAGATAATGGTATTGAAAACCACATGAAAATGCAAGGATCAGTCAACACAAAAACCAGAATCTTTTAAATTTTGCAAGATTTGGATTTCTGTTCTGGGTGTGGGTTTACTCTATGTGTGACACTCAGTCTGAAGAAGACTGCAAGGATGACATGATAGGAATGGGCCCCTGGTGCTCAGATGGTCAAATGTGATAAATTGTCCTGGAATCCCCCACAAGCTGAAGTTCAGATGATGACCTGGACTTGTCCATGTCTTAGAATTGATGAGAGGTATAAACGTTTCCATTTTCAACGGTCCAGTGACGAGAGGTAGGCAAGGCCATTCCATTGTCCCCTAACTTAGCTGAAAAACAAACAATAATATTTCTAGATGGCCCCTTAGGACAATCTGCAATGCTGGGGTTGCCTAAAAGGTAGATATGGCAAAAGAGCCCCCATCTCTCTCTGTCCATACCAGAGCCCACATTCTGCTTATGGATGGGGTAAGCGCTGCTGTGAAGGGGAAGGTCAAGGACCATAGGTAATCACAGGTTAAAAAATACTGCCTGCAGGAATTACTTCTTGAGGTGATCTTTGAGGTCTCGTGACTTACTATACTATGATGAAATGTGTGTTTTCACACTCTGTATTGGGGCTATGTCCCTTATGTGTTTTCTGTAGGGATGATCTAAAATAACCCAGGAAGCCTATAAAATACTCATTGCTTGTTTTTATATTACCTGTAATCCCCTCTACTCTTCATTGCTGTTTGGTGTGCTGAAAATGTAGGTTTGTGTGCTCAGACACTTTCCTGTGTAAAGCCATAATCTGTACAGATTTAGAGATAACACACTGGGAAAGGAAGAGCTTTTCTATTTCTGTTTAAAGTGCTAATGTTACTCTAAAAGGTTGATTTATTAGTTTTTCGCCAGTCCCCTTTGCATGAAATCATAACTACAGATAGGACCACATAGGTTTACCTGTTACTTTTCTGAACACAGAAACTAATGGCTCAATAATTTACAAACATCAAGTAAGGGACTCTAGATGAAGACATTTAGAAAGCAAATGGGGACTTTCTAGACGGGGGGAAAGGGAGCTTTGGTGGAAAGAGATTTTTTTTTTCTTCCCTAAAAAGATTGTCCTGGAGAAGGAAATGGCAACCCACTCTAGTATTCTTGCCTGGGAAATCCCATGGACACAGGAGCCTCATGGGCTACAGTCTGTGGAGTTGCAAAGAGTCAGACTGAATAGTGACTGAACAAGAAACAAAAAGATTGTTGTATCATAGGAACCATGGCAAAATATGTATGACCAGTTTGTTCCTGCCAGAATGGTTTAAAATGCAATTCTTGATTCCTTTTTTGTCCTGAATCATCAGTGTAAACTTGTGTCTACTTTAGGAGAGAGCAAGGAAGAGAGGACATTTCGGAACTGGATGAATTCCTTGGGAGTCAACCCATATATTAATCATTTGTACAGGTAAATATTTTATGTGTTTTAGCTTTCTGGGCCAGAGTCTAACTTTTCTACTTTCAAACTGTAGGTGTGTTTACATGAAAATATTTTGTAAAAATCTCAAAAATTTTAGCCAACATTAAGAGTTTCAGAATCCTGAGGATTGGCAATACACTGGATTTTAATAGAAAAGTATTATTTAAAAAGATAATATTATGATGTTATTAGTTATAATTTTTGATGATATAAATAATTTAGTAAAGATAATTCATCTTGCTTTTTTATAATTGCTAATCAAGAAAATAAAAAATTATTTCAAGTTTAACAGATTAGAAGAACATTAATATTAATTGCTCTTATTTTATCAATGTTCATTATTATAATTCACATTCTATTTATTTTTGCCCCAAACTTCAATTATCCCATAATTTGTTCTGAATACTTTTTTCTAATTTGTAGAAATAACTTTGTTTCTCTTAGTACTTGGTTTGTTTTATTCTTTTTTGTTTAAAAATGACAACACATTATTAACATTGGTAGGATTAAGAAAATATTTTACTGAGCCATTTCATGTGCTCTCCGGTAGTGAAAATAAGGTGTTTTTCCAGGTGTAGATGAGAGGAAACTATCCGTCTCCATTATAAGATCACCTGAGCACGCCTAAAAATGCAAAAGAACTCAGCTCCAGTTAATTGTATATTTTTCTAATTAATTAAACCTATTAATAATTTACACACCAAGGAAACTTCTTAATGAACAATAACTGCTTTTATTTAAATATGAACTGAAGACTAATAACACAAAAGACCATTTCACTGGATGAGATTTATGGTGTAGTTATTTCTTGGTATATATTCAAAATAGTCTTTAAAATCAGTATTGCCTGGTTGTGGTAACTCGCTTTGATGTGATAGACTTAAATTTCATAAAGTCTTTAATAGAGTGTGAATTCCAACTGGATGACAAGAGTCATATGTCTTTTAGACTGGAACTTCTCAGAGTAGTGGCGCAGTGAAGAGCTCTAGTACTGGAGGCAAAGAGGGATGCTAATTAAGCTTATTCCTCTAAGGGGTAGCAGTTTAATAAGACTGCAAACTCTGTTACCTTCTTTATCTTTCTAAGTGTGATATCTCACTGAAAATCCTTGATTCAGAAACCTCAGGTGAAATATTACTTTTCTGAACCCACTAAATATTGCCACAATTAAAAGGCATAAAATACGTAATTGAGAGATTCTCAATTTTTCCCCTGTGATATACTTGTTACGTGGTGTAAATATATAATATGATACTGCTTTATCATTACTTTTGTACTTATAATAAATAAAGAAATTTTCTTCTAAAAACATAGGTTAGATCTTATGGACTCATTTGAAAGAATGTCTACAATATATAACTGAGAGAACATAATGATATAATAGGACTACTATAATCTCATTTTTATTTTAAAGTTGAGTATATACATAGATGTATTTGAATTTTAAAAAAATCTAGAGGTATTAAAACCAAACTGTATACAACCTAGAAAAGAGGGTTAAGGTAGTGAGGAGACTTAGTTTGCATGTTAGTAACATAAATATGGTTTTGGAGGGGTTTTCTTTGTTTTACAATAAACATGTATTTTCTTTTTAAATTAAGGACATTTAAAACTAGGAGATTAGAATTTATTGAGACTTCATGGTAGCTTCATAAATGTGGTTGACAGTGGAGAATAATTGACCAGATTTTTTTAGCTAAAGATGATTATTTTTATTTAGTTCCTGAACTGCTAGCATAGGGTTTCCAGGTATACGTAATTTTTGGAGGGGTAAGGGAAGTTCAGAAAATTCTCAAAATCACCTTAAAAAGAACCATCAGGATATAGAAAAACAAGAACCAGAGGTTTAGTTGGCACCAGAACTATATGTCCATAAATTTGTGTCTGGGTCATATTCCTAAACCAACCCCTAAGTGATTAGCTCCCCACCTGCAGCATACCAAACCCAACCTAAACCAAAGCAAAAGAACCATTTAGATTGTTTTTAACTGAAAATTCTCTCCTCTCAAGTTATTAATATATTTTAAGAATTACTAGCCCTAGACTTTTTCTATGACAGGTTAGTTCTAGAACACATCTGGAAATAATTTCTACTCTCTGGGCCTCAGTTTCCCTATTTGCAAAACATGAGTATTAATACCATACTACATAGAAATAAGAATGAATTCCTTTAAAGAACAAAAAAATTCATGAAATGAGATTTCAGAACCTATACAACTACTTCAGTGATTTACTTTTCATACAACTTTCTCCATGTGCTGATAGATGACTTACCTCTTGATTACCTTCATCAAAAGAGGACTCTTCTTTTAAGACAGGAGGACGTTCTCTCTCCTTCACTCAGTGTAGTATGCAGCCCCCTGCATGGCCATATGGTGTGTGCTTAGAGATCCAAAGTAACTTTCATATGAACCTTAGCAAAACAGAGCTCAGTGAACATGCTGTTGAGGGAGAAAACTCATATAATTCAGCATGGAGCTAGCAATTTAAAAATCAATCACTGTTGCTTTATGTCCTTACCATACAGAATTGAAAACAGATTCAATAGATGTACTCTGGGTGCCTCAGGAGAACATGTTTGTCTGAATCCCAAGTAGTAGTATTTTTACTTCAGTAACTCCTACTTTCTCCTAAATTCCTTCCTCTTAACCCTCACTGTTTGACATGAACAGCTTCCTACTGAGTAGCTATTGGTGATTTTTATATAATTATTTTTTAAAGTTTTAAAAATTATAATACTTAAGTAATAGATGAACTCATTCTCACGGTATAAGCTTCAGGAAGTATGTAAGTATGTAGAACAACAACAACAAAAAACCTGATAATCCCATCTTACGCATCCCATGTTCCTTTTTTTCCTGCCCAGAGGTAATGGCTATGAATAAAGGTATTTAAATACTACTAACTCTGAGTATATTTGCATTAATATAATTAAAATACATTTAATAATGTCTTAAATAGAAATATTTTAAAATAATATTTTAAATAAATAAATAACTGCCTCTTGCTTTTTTAAACTTAATGTGTTGTATAAAGCTTTCATGTTAGTACATAGGTAGTCCAGGAGTCCAGGGTAAGGTTAATTTACTCCACAGCCCCTACTGTCAGGCATTTAAGTTGTCTCTAAATGTATAAATACCATGGGAGTGAATATCCTTGTACATATATCTTTGTATATGTTTATGAAAAAAAATTTGGACAGATTCCTAGATTACAAGTTCTGGGTCAGATGATCTATTCTGCCTGCCATTGTTTAAGCATTCAGTAGTCCTGTTGTATTTTTATAGCCAAAGCCCATCTCCAGTGTGCTTAGTAAAACCAGATCATACCGACATCTCCTCTTCCTTCATTTTCTTTTCTCTTGTCTTAGTGACCTTGCAGATGCATTAGTCATCTTTCAGCTCTACGAAATGATCCGCGTGCCAGTTGACTGGAGCCATGTCAACAAACCTCCCTATCCTGCTCTTGGAGGGAACATGAAGAAGGTGAATGAAATAATGCCCATGGATCTGTTGTTATTGTTCTCATATGAAACAGAGGACTTAAGAGTTTCATAAAGCTTAGTAAATGTAATCTGTCCACAAAGATTCATCCCAAATCGTGTTATGCTTATTATCCTTAATACAGGTGAGCTTTCATGTTTGGAAAGATAGCTAGCCCTCCAAGTCAGACACTTTGTATAACTGTAAGTTGTAGTTCTTAATATTCTTGGAGATGCATTATCTATGAATTCCTATTTTATAATTGTCAAAACTTACCAGATATTTATTGGTTATTTGTTAATATTTTCAGTAGATATTAACTGATTACCTACAACCTATACATACTGTACAATGCAGGAATAAAATAGAGCAAGTCATGGAGTTGGTCTTCAGGAAACCATAAAGAAATTAGATAAGATATGTGTGCGTGCGTGCTAAGTCGCTTCAGTTGTTTCCAACTCTTTGTGACCTCATGGACTGTAGCCCGCCAGGCTCCTCTGTCCATGGGATTCTCCAGGCAAGAATACTGCAGTGGTTTGCCATGCCCTCTTCCAGGGGACGTTTCCGACTCTGGGATTGAATTCGCATCTCTCTCTTATATCTCCTGCACTGGCAAGCAGGTTCTTTACCACTAGCGCCACCTGCGAAGCTCAAGATATATGTGCAAATAACTATGATACAATGCAATGTAGGCAAAAGTGAATATTATGAGTTCTAAGGAAGCCTTTGACAGATCACAACAAACTGGTAAATTCTTGAAGAGATGGAAATACCAGACCACCTGACCTGCCTCCTGAGAAGTCTGTATGCAGGTCAAGAAGCAACAGTTAGAACTGGACATAGAACAACAAACTGGTTCCAAATTGGGAAAGAAGTACATCAAGGCTGTATATTGTTACCCTGCTTATTTAACTTATATGCACAGTAAATAATGAGAAATGCTGGTCTGGATGAAGCACAGGCTGGAATCAAGATTGCCGGAAGAAATATCAATAACCTCAGATATGCAGATGACACCACTCTTCTGGCAGAAGGTGAAGAAGAACTAAAGAGCCTCTTGATGAAAGTGAAAGAGGAGAGTTAAAAAAGTTGCCTTAAAGCCCAACATTCAGAAAACTAAGATCATGGCATCTGGTCCCATCACTTCATGGCAAATAGATGGGGAAACAGTGGAAAAAGTGTCAGACTTTATTTTTGGGGGGCTCCAAAATCACTGCAGATGGTGACTGCAGCCATGAAATTAAAAGACGCTTACTCCTTGGAAGGAAAGTTATGACCAACCTAGATAGCATATTCAAAAGCAGAGACATTACTTTGCCAACAAAGGTCCATCTAGTCAAGGCTATGGTTTTTCCTGTGGTCATGTATGGATGTGAGAGTTAGACTGTGAAGAAAGCTGAGCGCCGAAGAATTGATGCTTTTGAACTGTGGTGTTGGAGAAGACTCTTGAGAGTCCCTTGGACTGCAAGGAGATCCAACCAGTCTATTCTAAAGGAGATCAGTCCTGGGTGTTCATTGGAAAGACTGATGCTAAAGCTGAAACTCCAGTACTTTGGCCACCTCATGCGAAGAGTTGACTCACTGGAAAAGACTCTGATGCTGGGAGGGACTGGGAACAGGAGAAGAAGGGAACGACAGAGGATGAGATGGCTGGATGGCATCAACAATTCGATGGACATGAGTTTGAGTGAACTCTGGGAGTTGGTGATGGACAAGGAGGCCTGGCGTGCTGTGATTCATGGGGTCACAAAGAGTTGGACACGACAATATTCAAAAGCAGAGACATTACTTTGCCGACTAAGGTCCGTCTAGTCAAGGCTATGGTTTTTCCTGTGGTCATGTATGGATGTGAGAGTTGGACTGTGAAGAAGGCTGAGCGCCAAAGAATTGATGCTTTTGAACTGTGGTGTTGGAGAAGACTCTTGAGAGTTCCTTGGACTGCAAGGAGATCAACCAGTCTATTCTAAAGGAGATCAGTCCTGGGTGTTCATTGGAAAGACTGATGCTAAAGCTGAAACTCCAGTACTTTGGCCACCTCATGCGAAGAGTTGACTCACTGGAAAAGACTCTGATGCTGGGAGGGACTGGGAACAGGAGAAGAAGGGAACGACAGAGGATGAGATGGCTGGATGGCATCAACAATTCGATGGACATGAGTTTGAGTGAACTCTGGGAGTTGGTGATGGACAAGGAGGCCTGGCGTGCTGTGATTCATGGGGTCACAAAGAGTTGGACACGACTGAGTGACTGAACTGTGAAGTTAGCCTGCAGTCTTATGAGTTAAAAATTATCTCTAGTGAAATATAATCAATGGAACTATAACCATATTCCTTGATAGTAATCTAAATATTATAAAGATATTCAAATTCTTACAAATTGACTTATAGGTGGGAAATAATTCTAGTTAAAATTACAATAAATCTCCTTATGCATATGTGGGCATGTGTTTGCATTGGGGGATGGGATTATAAAAATGATTTTAAAGTTCAACTGGAATAAGAAATAGGCCCCAATCATCAAGAACATTTTCTAAGAATGTTGAGGGAGAAGCTGTTAGCAAACATAAAGATCTTATGATAAAGCTAAAGTAATTGAAATAGTTTTTAATATGCATATAAAATAGTTTTATGCATATAAAAATGAAATGGATTACAGTAGCCTAAAAACCTATCCTAAAATATAAGAACTTAATATATAACTAAATATATAACTTAATATTGCTTACTGAATCCAGTAGGGAGAGAAAGGATTATCCAAAATATGATGCTGGAACAACTGAGTAAATATTTTGTAGGGAAAAAAGTACTTTTCACCATATATCATCCACCCAAATAAATTCCAGTGGAATAAAAGTGAAGACTTAAAGGCTTAAATGTAATAAATAAAACTTTAAGAAAATAAAAGTGAATTATAATTTACTCTTACAATGATAAATTACAAATAAATAATTGATATAGTAGATTACATATGAATTAAAACTTCTTATGCAAAAATAAACACCAGAAACAAAACTTAAAAGTAAATAAAAATAATAAACTATGAAACATTTGCAACAGAACAATAAATGGTTAATATCTGTAACATAAAAATAGTTTATACAAATCAATTACTATTACTAAAATTTTAATAGCAAAATGAGAGAGTAAACAATATGTGTGAACAATTCACAGAAAAAGAAATAATGATGGATAATATACACATGAAAAAATTTTCACCCACAGTAAAGAAATGCAATTTAAGATAAGAAACAATTGGGAATTCCCTTGTTGTCCAATGGTTAGGGCCCGCTGTGGCCTGAGTTCTATTCCTGGTTGGGAACTAAGATCCCAGATGCAGCATGGTGTAACCAAAGAAAATAAAATGAAAGAAATGGATTGTACTACATCCAGTGTTAGAGGGAGTGTTCATTTGTATAAACTTTCTAAAACAGTTTGGTAATATATATCAATAATCTTCCAAAAGTCCTTTTAATTGACCTATAATTTCACTTATTATCTGTCATTATTAGTTATCTTTTTTATATGTAATAATGTGTATATGTCAATCCCAATCTCCCAATTTATCCCTCCTCCCCTTACCCCCTGGCAAAACTATAAGTTTGTTTTGTACATCTGTGACTCTGTTTTGTAGATAAGTTCATTTGTACTCTTTTTTTTTTAGATTCTTCATGTAAGTGATATCATATGATGTGTCTTTCTGTCTGACTTACTTCACTCAGTGTGACACACACACACACAGACACATGTTCAAAATGTACTTCTTCCTCTTGATCTCTAGACTGTGTATTTCACACACACAGACACATGTTCAAAATGTACTTCTTCCTCTTGATCTCTAGACTGTGTATTTATAGACTTTGTAATTTTTTTTTTTAAATCCTATTTTTGAAAGAAAGACAAGAAAGGCATCATAATATTAAAAGTAATTAAATGGATAGTATAATTACAAGAGGTTTATATATATTCACATTTTTCAGTATTTCTAGTGGTTGGACTTCTGTGTTTTATATTTTATTTGATATGCCTGTAATTATCATGGGAGTAAAATTCAGGAAATTTTGTTACCTAATTTCATATAAGTTTTTTAAATCAAAATTTCAGATGCAAAATGTAACAGGAAAAACAACTGAACCCTCATTCATTATACCTGGAGGTTTTTAATATTAATTATATGATGCCACAATTAATCATATATAGAATGTTCCCTTTCGACAAATACTAGCTATTTATAGAATGAAACACAAGTCCTGAAGTAAGTTCAAGATACTTAAAAAGTAAAGAAGCAGTACTTTCATGACGCAGTATCCAGGGACTTCTTTTATGGACTTTGGGCATTCATCAGCGGATGTCACTTAGCTTCATTTGTGAAGTTCGTAGAACTGCACCACTTGAATAGCCTTTCTTCACTATTTCTTTGGTATTTCTTTCCCCTTGGAACTCTGTCTCCCATTATATAGTTTTTTTCATTTTCAAATTATCTGAGCTTCACTATTGAAATGCTTGGTAATTGTTTCTTCCATTAATTCTGTGAGACTATATACTCTCCAGCATTTTCATGCTTTGTATTCTTCTTACCTTTCACAGGGTTTTAAACTTTTAGCCTGACAACTCTAGGCTCAGTTCCAAGGCTCAGTTCTTGGTCTAATGCTCTTAACGTTCTGTATTTACATTCTCAGGGAGCAGATCCTTTTTTAGAGTGTTAAGTACCACCATAAACATGGCTTACTTCTAGGAACCTAACTTCTTACTCTTCCTCTAGTTTGATACCTCTCTTCATCTTAGAACTATTTTGCCAAACTTGGAATCAAATGTTGCCAAAGAGTAGAACTCATCTTTTCCCTTATGCCAGTAACCATTTCCATTTTCTCTTTCACTGCTCGTCACATCAGCATCTTGGCCCTCTAAACTATTAACCCCAAGCTCTTTTCTCACCATCATTCTCATCAGGAATTTTACTCAAACTAACCATAAAATAGATAGCCCTTTGTTGAAATACATTTTACATGAGTAATTATTACATTTGTTCAAAAATTCTCCTGTTGCAATGACTGGCAGTGGAAAACTTACTTTTTTAAAAAAATCTTTTGCCCACACTTTATAGCATGTGGGATCTTATTACTATTTCCCTGGTCAGGGATCAAACCCATGCCTCTGGCATGGAGGTCCCACTGGACCACTAGGGAAGTGCCCCAAATATGCTGGTTTTTCTCCCTTCTATCCACACTATTACATAAACAGAGCTCTGATGTTGTGTTCCATAAATAGGAATTCATTTTTTCAGTTATGTGCATATTTCTGTTTAGAAGTCTAAATCTATAATCCTGGGAAAGAGAATTTTGTAACATTATCTCAATGCATTAAAAAAAATGAATACATATCAAAGATTTGATTTAACTCATTAAGGGAACAAGGCAGATACTACAGCAGGTTCAGAGAATCTTCTTTATTTGTAACAAACTGACCTCTGGGAATTTGCATTCTGTTTTTTAAAGAACAGTACCCATTAATTTATACAAATTCTGTTATTGTGTAGTCCTTTTCTCACTTTTCCTGGCAACATTTTCTTCTTAGAAAAAAAGTATATCTTTGTTTATCAGGTTTACTTGTTTTGTAATGAGGTCTTAACTAACTTGGGAAAGAAAATTAGGAGAAATCAGTCATACTGTTTTTCTTAAGTAAATGTTTGAAAGTGGAAGTGTTAGTCAGTGACGTCCAATTCTTTGTGACCCCATGGACTACAGCACGCCAGCCTTCCCTGTCCTTCACTATCTTATGGAGTTTGCTCAAATTCATGTCCATTGAGTCAATGATGCCATCCAAACATCTCATCCTTTGTTGCCCCTTTCTCCTCCTCCCCTCACTCTTTTGCAGCGTCAGGGTCTTTTCTGTGAGACAGCTCTTTGCATCAGGTGGCCAAAGTATTACAGCTTCAGCATCAGTCTTTCCAATGAATATTTGAGATTGATTTCCTTTAGGATTGACTGGTTGGATCTCCTTGCAGTCCAAGGGACTTTAAAGAATCTTCTCCAACACCATAGTTAAAAGCATCATTTCTTTGGTGCTCAGCCTTCTTTATGGTCCAACTCTCACATCTGTACATGACTACTGGAAAAACCATCAGTTCAGTTCAGTTCATCGCTCAGTCGTGTCCGACTCTTTGCGACCCCATGAACTGCAGCAAGTCAGGCCTCCCTGTCCATTTGACTATACGGACCTTTGTAAAATAATATCTTTACTTTTCAACACACTGTCTAAGTTTGTCATTGCTTTTCTTCCAAGGAGCAAGTGTCTTTTAATTTCATGGCTGCAGTCACCATCTGCAGTTATTTTGGAGCCCAAAGAAAATAAAGTCTGTTACTGTTTTCATTATTTCCCCATCTATTTGCCATGAAGTGATGGGACCAGATGCCATGATCTTTGTTTTTTGACTGTTAAGTTTTAAGCCAGCATTTTCACCAGCATTTCACCACTCCTCTTTCACCTTCATCAAGAGGCTCTTTGGTTCTTCTTCACTTTCTGCCATAAGGGTGGTGTCATCTGCATATCTGAGGTTATTGATATTTCTCCCTGCAATCTTGATTCCAGCTTGAGCGTCATCCACCCAGTATTTCACATGATGTACTCTGCATATATGTTAAATAAGCAAGGTGACAATATACAGCCCTGAGGTACTCCTTTCCCAATTTGGAACCAGTTTGTTGTTCTATGTCCAGTTCTAACTGTTGCTTCTTGACCTGCATACAGATTGCTCAGGAGGCAGGTCAGGTGGTCTGGTATTCCCCTCTCTTTAAGAATTTTCCAGTTTTTTGTGATCCTAACAGTCAAAGGATTTAGCATAGTCAAAGAAGCAAGTTAGATGTCTCTCTGGAATTCTTTTGCTTTTTTGATGATCCAACAGATGTTGGCAATTTGATTTCTGGTTCCTCTGCCTTTTCTCAATCCAGCTTGTATATCTGGAAGTTCTCAGTTCATGTATTGTTGAAGTCTCATTTGAAGGATTTTGAGCATTACCTTGCTAACTTGTGAAATGAGCACAATTGTGTGGCAGTCTGAACATTCTTTGCATTGCCCTTCTTTGGGATTGGGCATATATATGTGCATACACATATGGGGCATATATATATATGTGTGTGTGTATACATACACACAAATGAGTGTGTGTTCTGAGACAAGTATAGTACTAGATAACTGGAAATAATGAACTTCTGTAGAGGCTAGGATAGACAAAAACTTTTTAATTGTACTTTTATCACTGGAAAGAAGTCTTTAGTTTACTTGGTGTTCATGCATCAGATTCTTACTATAGTGGACAGGGCTTCCCTGGTGGCTCAGATAGTAAAGAATCTGCCTGCAATGCAGGAGACCTGGGTTCAATCCCTGGCTTGGGAAAATCCCTTGGAGAAGGAAATGGCTACCCTCTCCTGTATTCCTGCTTGGGAAATACAATGGACAAAGGAGCCTGGCAGGGTACAGTCTGTGGGGTCATAAGAGTAAGACAGGCCTTAGTGATTAAACCACTACCATGAATCCAATTCCTGCTGTAGACAGGACACTGTGCTGCGTCCTGGGCTAGGGGTGGGGAGAATATGTACAGGTTTGTGCATTTCTTAATTTTTTTCCTTTAAAAGGAGCTTATATATGATTGGCAAAAGAAAGTTCATAAAATGCTAAGTAGAAGATGGTGCATTATAAAATAACCATGATGGAAGTTGAACAAAGGATGCAGATGATACAGTTAAGGTTAATCCTTTTTTGAAAATCATTGGCTAAAAGCTTAATTTTAAAGGATGGGTGAGATCTAGATATAAAATATTAGAGACGAAGTTAGATTCTTAAACAATTTTGCGGTCCACTAATTTTAAATGTAGACAAAATAACGCTGATTACCTCAACTGATGGAACACAGAAAACTAGGTTTTTAGTTTCAGATTTGCCACTAATTCACTGTGTAATCTTGGACAGTCAAGACTTTAAGAGTAAGAGAGGATCTTCAAACTTTTCAGCCAGTTGTTTCCTTACCTAGTTAACCCCTTGGTGCTCTGATATTTTCAGCTATAAAATGGAATAGTTATTTCCCTAATTTCCTGGTTACTAGGATATGAAACTGTCATAAATTTTCAGTGTCATCACAATTATTTTTCAGATGACTGAACTAGGCTGGCCTATTCAAGAAATACATTAAAAATTTTGTCGTTATACCCAAACTTTTACTTACTATTTACAGATCGAAAACTGTAACTATGCAGTGGAACTTGGGAAGAATAAGGCCAAATTCTCCTTGGTTGGCATTGCTGGGCAGGACTTAAATGAAGGAAAGTCAACACTTACTCTGGCATTGGTGTGGCAGCTGATGAGAAGGTAAAGACTGACTTGTTTGTGGCATCTCTATCATTTTCCTTCGACAAGTCATTTGAAGTAAAATTTTAGCTACTTTTGTAGAATAGCAAACACAGAAGAAATATACAAGGCAAAATATATTGCTAATGATTTGTTGTTGACAATAAATTTTTTATAAATTTACTTTGTTTTGAAAGTACTCAATCTCTAGAAACAACAATTATTCTTATTTAATGCCTCTGAAAAACTGCTTAGTAAAGAGTTGTTTTAATTTTTTAATATACCAGATAGTAGCTTTTAATTTTGATTACTGAACTCTGTGCCTTTGGAATCTACTAAGTGCAAATAACAGTAAAATTAGAAATATTTATTAGAATTGAAATATTTCTTAAATATTCATCTAAATATTGATATAAATGATGTAAGAGTAAATTTCACCACTTTCAGCCTTAAATATATATCTTTTCTGTTACAGGTACACACTGAATGTGTTATCGGATCTTGGAGAGGGTGAAAAAGTAAATGACGCAATTATCATTGAATGGGTCAATGAGACTCTTAAAAGTGCAAACAAAAATACTTTCATTTCCAGCTTCAAGGTAATCAAAAGCTCTTTTGAAATTTGGGAGGGGTAAGAAATTACATTTAGGAAAGAATTTTTATTGGGGATTACACTGACTTAGGTTTTGTTAAAACACTCAGTTGATGAGCTTAGGCATACTGATTATTTGGGATGTGTCAACCAGAAATATTCAATTTGAATTCATATTTTGACTGGTTATCCTATTGAATATAAATGCAGGTTAATATTACTGTACTCTAGTAATATAATGTTCAAGAAAAGACTGAGCCAGAAATCCAGTTGTCAAAGAAAAAAGATAAATAGCTATTGTTTAAATAGGACTATAATGTTTTGTGCTCCCTAGCAGCAGTCTCAGAATTGTACTGACATCATTTCCAAGGCATAAGAGCCAGCCAAACCGATTCAAGTGGGAATTGAGAAAACTGGTAGGAAAAAAAAAAAAAATCAAATCTTGTCATCTGGCTTCATAATGGCACTTAACAGTCACTTCTGAGCATTTGTGGATGATTCGTAAAGCACTCAGAATGTGGCCTGCACATACATACTGACTAATTTTCATGCATTTCCATTGTGTTTTGCTTTTGCATGCAGGCTGATAGTAGCTACAAATAAGCATGTCTGCTTGTTCACATCCATTCAGTGAGCCTTGTGTTTGTGATTTTATTATATGTGAAAATTTAGCCTTCAATTTGTATTTTTTTAGTGACTTAAGGGTACAAACAGATGAAACCCTAAGCTCACCCCAAAGTTATTTACCCATTTTTATTTTCCTCTTTGTTTTGCTATAAGTGTTTGACAATATGGTAGAGCAGAATAAATGTCAGAAATTGATAAATTTAATCTTCTCTTCTTTACCAAAAACTGAGCTGGATGTTGGCAGAGATGTTACCCAGTCCTAGTTCAATAGTGTTTCTTTCTTTTCCATCTTGTAAGGAACTAATTACATTGAGTTTTTATTGTTGCTGATATAAAAAGAAAAGAATTTTTAGGCCATGATTTGTCTTTATATAAAACACAACTTAAAATGTAAGGCAGGAAGGGGGATATATAAAACTCTCTAATTGACAGATACTCTTTAAAATTGTTATACTGAAATTCATTTGTATATTAATTTGTGAAAAATAATAAGCATATAGATCATTAAATATAATAGATAATATCTAGAAGTAAATTAATAAAACATTTTTGAGGTCTTAGCTATTAAGTAAATTTTTAGGTAAAGAAAGGATGTAAGAAATTATTTCAGCTCTCAGAGTGTTTGCCATTTATTTGAAAGATAAAATTTGTATAACTGAGAAAGTAATACTACTACAGGGTAAACATTACAATCCAAATATAGTACAGCTAATATTATGGGAAAATCTAATTTCCAAATGAATGGTCAGTTGAAGGGTAGATGGAGAAAGTTGGATTTTATTTGAGCATCGGAGATACAGGCAGGATTTGAATTCATGGAGAACAAGGCTTCCCAGGTGGTGCAGTGGTGAAGAATCTGCCTGCAGAGTTGGATGCGACCTAGCACACAGGCACCAAAGAACAAAAGGGTAATACTAAGATAGAAGGGGGTCCACTTTGAATAAAGGTGAGTCTGGGAAGGTTAGGAGTAGTTTGCATAGACAGAATGGTTCCTAAGGAATGCAGTGCAAGATTGTAGGCTGGGCCAAGATTGTGGAGGTGTTGCAGGAAGGGGGGCCCCTTCTAGATAGGGCCCGCGAATGAGCTCTTGTCTAACACTTGTAAATGAATTGTTGGAGGAGACACTTGTGCTGACAAAGCGAGAGATTTTATTGGGAAGGAGCACCTGGGCTGAGAGTGTCAGGGTAAGGGAAACCAGGAGGACTGCTCTGCCACGTGGCTCTTAGTCTCAGGTTTTATGGTGATTGGGTTAGTTTCTGGATTGTCTTTGGCCAATCATTCTGACTTAGGGTCTTTCCTGGTGGTGCACACATCACTCAGCCAAGATGGATTCCAGAGAGGAGGATTCTGGGAGGTTGGTAGGACACATGGCATCTCTTTTTGACCTTTCCCAAATGCTTCTGGTTGTTGGTGGCTTGTTAGTTCCATGTTCGTTACCAGGACATCCTGTCATAAAATAACTCATGCAAAGGGTTATTGTGGTGCCTGGCCAGGGTGGGCAGTTTCAGTCAATGTTTCCCCTAACAGAGAAATCTGGCTTTAAAAAGGATATTGATAAGGCAAGTAACGTAAGCAAAGTATTTTGGAAATACTGTCTGAAGGTAGGGAGTATGATAGGAGGAAGAGTCGTGTTAAGTGCAAGGAAGCTGTTGAGGCAGGACTCAAGGTAATAGAGATCCTGGGTAGGGGTGGGAAATGGGCACTGGGATCTATAAGAATGGTTGTGTGTCTGTGTGTGTGTTAATCAGTCGTGTCCAACTTTTTGTGATCCCATGGACTGTAGCCCACCAGGCTCCTCTGTCCATGGAATTCTCCAGACAAGAATACTGGAGTGAGTAGCCATTCCCTTCTCCAGGGGATCTTCCCAACCTAGGGATCTAATCATGGTCTCCTGCACTGCAGGCAGACTCTTTTCTATCTAAGCCACCAGGGAAGCCCAAGAATGGATAGTTGATTGCAAAAAAACAGGTAGGATTTGGCTTCTTAATTTAGGCATGCACAGGAAGGAGAGGAGTTATTTAAATGGACAAGTTATTTAACTTTTCTAATACTCTTTTGCTTATAAAGTTGACAGAATTAAACAATAATGTGTTAGTATAGTGACACATAGGAATCAGTCAATGGTAATTATGATTATTGTTATTGGCTGACGTACCACCTCCTTATCTTCTTTGTGTGGAAAAAAACATGGATGTTTGGGACCTGGGTAATAAAGAGTGGGGATGTCTGAGGTATAGCTGATTTCTAAACAGGCAGTGAATTTAACAATCATTTTTCAACTTATTGAATTTGAGGTAATTCTTAGGAAATGAGTTGGGTTAAAAGAGATTAAAACTAGAATTACAACTTGGTGATCAGTTGAACAGAAGAGATAGTTGAAAAAATAGGGGCTTCCCTGATGGATCAGTGGGTAAAGAATCCACCTGCAATGAAGGAGGCACGGGAGACCCGGGTTCAATTCCTGGGTTGGGAAGATTCCCTGGAGGAGGAAATGGCAACCCACTCTAGTATTCTTGCCTGAAAAATCCTATGGATAGAGGAGCCCCGGGCTGCAGTCCAAAGGGTTACAAAGAGTTGGACATGACTGAGTGAGTAACACACACACAAACACACACAACACACATCATTAAAGGGAAACGGCTTAAGAGAAAAGCAGACTTGAGACTGTGGGTTTACTAGAACTGAGGTGGTAAAAACATATTGCAAAAGTGCTTGGCATTTATATATGTTTGATAATAAAACCTTTAGACAGAATATAAATAATTAAGAAATATAGCAGTGAAAGCTAAAAAATAGCTGGGCTAGGGAGGTTTCTTCCAGTTTGGTATGTTACATTTGAAAGCTATAATAAGTGGTACTACTAAGAACCTATTAACCAAGGCAGTGTTGTACCCAGAAATTTTAGAAAAGACAAATTTACCCCTTTTAGTTGCAATGTTATTTTTCCTCACCAAGAAGATAAGGAGGTGGTATGTCAGCCAATAATAATAATCATAATTACCATTGACTAATTCCTATGTGTCACTGTACTAACACATTATTGTTTCTTTTAATTCTCTCAACTCTATAAGCAAAAAAGTATTAGAAAAGTTAAATAACTTGTCCACTGTCATCGAATGTTAAGCAGAATAGCTGGATTTCACATCCAGATCTAACTGCAGGTTGAAAGCTAAGCTATGGTGTTGTTCAGCCCTGGGTTTGACATAGGCTTAGCTACTTATTAGCTTAAGTATGTGTGACATACTGCTCATTAATTCTGTAAATATTCAAAGCTTCTTACTCTGTGTCAGATGCTTTGCTAGGCGCTGTGGCTATAAAATGCCCTTAAAGAGCTCATTGTCCAGGAAAGGAGGCAAATAAGAAACCAAGAATCACAGTATGGGGTGTTAGTAATGCTATAGAAATCGGCTAAGACTAGGGAGCAGGTGAGAAGGGCCTGTGTGTTCTAGAAATCTTAACGGTTTATATTGCCATCTGGGTTATGCATCTTGATGAATAGAACTGAATTTACTTCTGGATCACATTTAGTATCTGTGTAACCTTGGGCAAGTTATAAATTCCTCTATGCCTGAGTTCTCCCATGATTAAAATGGAGGTATTAATAATACCAATTTTCTGGGTTTGTTGTCAAGCTAAATAGTTACCACTTGTAAACATCTTGGTCATACCTGGCACATATTAACAGCTCAATAAATGGGGCTTACTACACTACACTATTGGCACTGCTAATAATAACGGACATTATGGAGAGGTTTCTACTGAGTATTTTGGGAATTTTGGCAACCGCAACACTGTTTTTCCACTTTTATTTTAAAAAATGACAGGAGGAACAATGGGATGGAATGTTCTAATAGTTCAGTTCAGTCGCTCAGTCATGTCCGACTCTTTGCGACCCCATGAATCGCAGCACACTAGGCCTCCCTGTCCATCACCAAATCCCAGAGTTTAGCCAAACTCATGTCCATCGAGTCAGAGATGCCATCCAGCCATCTCATCCTGTTGTCCCCTTCTCCTCCTGCCCCCAATCCCTCCCAGCATCAAAGTCTTTTCCAGTGAGTCAACTCTTCGCATGAGGTGGCCAAAGTATTGGAGTTTCAGCTTTAGCATCAGTCCTTCCAATGAATACCCAGGACTGATCTCCTTCAGAGTGGACTGGTTGGATCTCCTTGCAGTCCAAGGGACTCTCAAGAATCTATTCCAACACCACAGTTCAAAAGCATCAATTCTTGTGTACCAAATTAAGAAATATGTATCAAAATAACAAATTAATAATTTTCACTATCTTGAAAATCAAGCCAAACTCTAGACAAGTTGTCTCTAAGATTCTGGCATTCTTTTTGCTTAAGTAATTTCTATATGATTAACTTAAAGTGAAAGAAAAATGATGAAAATGTATTTATATACTAAACTAAAGGTTTTACCATAATCCCTGCTCCTTTTGCAGTAAAATCTCTTTCACTGATCATATGCATATCAGAGGAGTTGGAGGATAGGTCTGTTGGTTCTTTCTGGAAACAGGAAGATAAGGGATCCAATATAATCTTTAGAAACTTAAATTTTTCATTCAACTTAGCAAATTTTTCACAAGGTGAATCATAGGAAATAGGTGAGAAAATCCTTGTTTCCTAAATCTAAGTTAAGAAATATCTAAAATACCACAAAAGGTATAAACTTTCAGCTATAAGATGAATTGAGGGAAGGGAAAGGGGAGACAGAGGATGAGATAGTTGGATGGCATCTTAATGGACATTATTTTGAGTAACCTCCAGGAGATAGTGAAGGACAGGGAAGCCTGGCTTGCTGCAGTCCATGGGAGTCTCAAAAAGTTGGACACAACTGAGCAACTGAATAACAACAACAAAAAGACGAATAAGGTCTGAAGATCTAATGTCTAATATGGTAACTATAGTTAACGCTATTTTAATATAATTAAGTTTGGCTGAGAGAGTAGAACTTAAATGTTTTCACACACACAATATATATACATAAGTGAGAGTGACAAATGTATTAATTAACTAAATGGGAGGAATCTTTTCACAATGTGTATGTGTACCAAATAAGATGTACATTTTAAGTATCTTAGAATTTTGTCAATTTTAACTCAATAAAGCTGAAAAAAGAACAATTTTCCCCAGACTTAAAAAACTCTCATAAGTATGTAAATAAGTAATCAAAATATAACAAAATTAAGCCACATGTGTTTTTGAACCACCATAGAAATATATGAAAGTAAGCACACAGAAAATTTTAGTTTATTATAGAATGACATGCATGTTAAGCTTTTAGAAAGTGTAATGTGTAATTAGATTCTTCTAGAAAGCTTATTAAAAATGTAGATTCCTAGCCCTATCCACAAATAACCTCTCGTTACTCTAAGTGCAGGGATTAATTTGTACTTTTAATAAGCATCTTAGGTGACTTTCATGTAGGTGGTCTGCAGACTGTACATTAAGAAAACAGGTGTGAGATTTTTTCGGAAATAGAAAAGATGCCCCTAAAACAGAATCTGGATTACTAGCATCATAAAGGACCCTAAAGTGTGTGTTAGCCACTCAATCATGTCTGACTCTTTGTGACCCCAAGGACTATAGCCCACCAGACTTCTATCTTCTTCACTCCGAAAAACCCATTTCATAAAATGAACATTCTAGAAAATGAAGAATATAATTTTTTAATAAATGTGCAGTTCATAGATCCCAACCCTCAAAAAGAACTCTTTATTCTTCACATAGCTTCAAATTGTTTTATCAAACAGTTATTAAGAACCACATTTGGCCAGGAACTGTACTAGATATTTTCATTTAATATTCCCAAGAATCCTGTGACATTTCCATTGTAGTGATTAGGAAAACAGTGCTTTTGGCTTCAAGTAAGAGATACTCAACTTAAGGTGAGTTAAACCAAAAGAAAAGGTACAGAAAAATAGCAGAGATCCAGAAGCAGGGCAGACATCAAGATTGGCTGAGCCAGTAATTGAAGAATGTCTTTCAGGCCTTTATCATCTCTGCTTTGCCATCCAAAGGGCCAGCTTCCTTCTAAAGCTGGTTTTCCTCTTATCTTTGGATAGCTGCTGGTTGTGACAAACATTTCATCCTCTCATTTACATTCAGGAAGGGGTGTTGCTAGCTTTCCATAGCTCTTCTTGAATATAAAAATTAGGCCCAGATAAATCACTATAGCAATCAGATGGGATTCCTCTCATTCTTTTTCATTCTTGTCTGCCTAATAAGTCTTTTAGACATTTTCTTCCTAAATTTCCGTCCCCACCAAAATTTTAATGCCACAGATATTAGTGTATCTGTTATTTACAGTATGCTCTATACATAAAAAGAATAATTAACCACCTCACCCACAGAATAAATGGTCTACACTAATTCAGGGTCACCCTTGGAGCTGTGGTGGGGTTAGTTTTCCTTGAAGCACACATCTGTGTGTGGGAGGTATGCATTCAGAGTAAACATGTGGGTTCTGTCAGGATGGAGAAAGTAGTGAGGAATGAGTGGACTCTGGTGCAAGCAACAGGTGCCACTATTCATGCTGAGAGACAGAACAAATAATTTGTTCAAGTATTGGTAAATGGTAAAATCAATTCAGACCATGATTTCTGACTTCAATAGCAAAGTTCTATCCGTTAGAATTTCGCTGTCCATTTTTAGTTGCTTTGGAGGTAACATCAAAAGTGAAGAATCTTGGGCATGAGAGTTGACCCATATGTTCAAATACTGGTTCTGTATGGACTGGTTGTGGAATAGGTCTTTTGGGCTCTCTGACCTTCATGTTCTTCATCTTTAAAAGAGAGATTCTAATTTCTTTATTACCAGACTGTTAGGATTCAACAAAAACAGGTAAAGCAACAAGAATAATGCCTTTGTGAATATTAGTTCCTTTTCATTGTTATTTTTTCTTTCTGAAAAATATTAAGTGAAGTCTTAGGAATCCATGGTCTAAGATAAAGAATACTACGAGAATTTGCAAAACTGTTCATTTAAATCTCATCTATTCCCTTTTGAAAGTTGTTTGTTTTTTATAGAATGGATACTATAGTTAGCATACTTCAGGAACTGTCATATCCCCAAACCTTATTACAGGTATGGTGACCATTCTCTATGCTTTAAGCTCTGCAAGGATAAAAGGAAAAGCATATTTTAAATGGTTTGTGATGTGTGTTAGTTGCAGAATAGCTGAATGTTAAGTATAATGAAAAATTTTGAATTGCTTTTACTTATATAGTTATGTAGCTTTTACTTATATAGTTATTAAGTTATACTTCCAGTCTAACATGCACCAAAGATGTTTATGAATGTTCATCTTTATTTTCTAGGACAAATCTATTAGCACTAGCTTACCTGTCTTAGATTTAATAGATGCCATTGCACCAAATGCAGTCCGTCAAGAAATGATTAAGAGAGAAGACCTTTCTGATGAGGACAAGCTGAACAATGCTAAGTAAGTTTTATGGTTTATATTAGAACATAGTGGCTCTTTCATTCTTAATCCTTATACGTGAAGTATTATGTCCTAAAAATTGACGTTTTAAAATACAACTTATATGGGGAATATGATTTAAAGACTCAGAAACTTAACTTTATTGTAAAGTTAATTGTGTAAAAGTATTTCATTCTTTTGTTAACATATTAAGTGAAAACAAATACCAAGATATTTTTCTTGTCTTTTCAAGATACGCCATTTCTGTTGCTCGAAAGATCGGTGCCCGGATATATGCCTTCCTGATGACCTTGTGGAAGTGAAACCAAAGATGGTTATGACAGTGTTTGCATGCTTAATGGGAAAAGGACTGAACAAAATAAAATAATGAAGCATTTAATATGATTTTCTGCCACATTAAACACATTGAATGTCTCACAGTTTACAGAATTCTGAAATGCAGTAGGTATAAAACCAGAGATTATTTGTATGCTCAAAATAGTTGTAGAAATCATTAACGATTTTAATAGCCTGTTCATACTAGTTAGGATTTGTTGGTCTTTTTGGATAACACAATTAAATCTACCAGTTGATACCAATAATAGAATATGTTTATTTTCAAGATGATACTTTATGATTATTTTCATTTCCTTGAAGTCTCCTTAAAACAAGACTAATTCATTCTTTTTCATGGTTCGAAAATGATCAATACAAAATTTTTTCTGCAAATCCTGATGTGAAATACGTTTTGATTTTGTGCGTGTGTTGATTTTGATCATAAATGTATTGAGTCAAAATCCAGTTTAATCCTTTTATTTTTTTCCTCCATCTATGTAAAGTGGTCCAAAACTTTAACTTTTCTGTAAATTTCTATATTGTCTAAAATTTTTAAGTGACAAGTATTGTTAACACTAAACTTATTTTATATAAGGACTAACTCATGAATAAACTTCAAAGTTCATTCTGTTATATAAGTATTAATAGCAGGAGCTTTTTACTTAACACTTAATTTTAACTACATGATACTTTATATATACTGCATGACATGCAGATATATATATATAGGTAAGATGTTATTAGAGAAATATGTGTGTGTATGTATATATATTTTGCATCCAGATTTTCTTAACTAGTATGTATACAGACAGCCCACCATATCTGATGCATGCATATCAAATGGTCCCACATCCGTAGATTCCCACAACTGCAGATCAGATATTTGAAAAAAAAAATAATTCCAGGAAGTTAGGAAAAGCAAAACTTAAATTTCCCAAGTGCCAGCAATAATTTCCATAGCATTTACATTGTATTTACAACTATTTAACAGTATTTACATTGTATATTAGGTATAAGTGACCTAGAGATGATTTAAAGTGCATGGGAGAATATGTGTAGGTTATATACAAATACTGTTTCATATTAAGGATCTGAGCGTCTGTGGATTTTGGTATCCTTGTGGCGGGTGGGTGGGGGGGTTGGTTCCTGGAACCAATCCTCTGGATACTGAAGGAAGACTATATTGGTCAGTTAGCTAACCATGAAATAATTATTGTGCCCCCACTAGCTGTGTAAAACTTTTCAGTTTGTACCTATCTGGTACATGAAGATTTCTTTTAGAAATATTCATTTTGGATATGCATATAGTTACTTTTCAACTGACTTCTTTCAAATATTTATAGCCAAATACTGTGGCTACAGGTCTCAAGACATGTTGATGCTGTATTGTTAGCTTCATGTTACACATGCTAATTTTTGATATTCTAGCCCTAAATAATTTAGAATATGCCCATTAAATATCTTTAGAAGAAAGTAACAAAAGCTAATATTCAGCATATTTTCACATTTTTCCAGTTTCCTTCAAATTGGCAGTTTGATTAATACTTATGTCACTTGGGAGTAGCGATGCTCCAGATGTATCTTTGTCTGAATCTTTAGCAATAGACCAATTCTGCTCCTAACAACTGAATCCAGAAGTCTAGTTCCTTCATCTTCCACTGTTTGTGCCAGTGAGCAGAACTGCTGTACTACAAAGAATGCTGTCATTCTATCTCACTGTGAATGAGTAGTCTAAATCCCCCATCTACCATGGAACATTCATGTTGGTAAGACGTTGGTAAGAGTGAGACTACTCATATGTTTAGAATGGAAATTTTTTTGAATGAAATCATCAACAGGTGAGACTTTGAAAGATATTCTTCTATAAAAGAAATAAAAAAGATTTCCTTTCTTAATTTTATAGTTTGATGATTATTATATGAAGATGTGTTCTTTGCTCTTTTGTGAGATTATTTAAATCATGTTTCCCCTTTTGATTTTTTTTTCTCCATATTCACTAAGTTCTCTAATTACATGAAATTTGGCACTTTAGAGTGTTCTTTTCCTCACAAAAAATTTAATAAAATTCTGTGTATGTACAAATGTGTATTTATTTCATTTAAAGAAAAATATATAACTTTGAAAATTAATCTCACTAATTTTCCAGAAAAGATTTTGTCATATATGGGTGTTGAATTTTGCCAAAAGCTTTTTCTGCATCTACTGAGATGATCATGTGGTTTTTATCTTTCAGTTTGTTGATACGGTGCATCACATTGATTGATTTGCATATACTAAAGAATCCTTGCATCCCTGGGATATATCCCCCTTGATCTTGTGGTATCTTCCCATTAAATTAAAAAAAAAAAAAGAACAATCCCTATGCTTGAGTAAAACAAACAAAATTTATTATTTTGGGAGGAGCAAAGGTGGTTCTATGATTCTTTAGTAGGAAGAATTTTTAGAAAGATCAACTGCATGATTACTACAAATTTAGTTTGTGATAAAATAACGAGTTGGATCAGCCCTGGGATTTCTTTGGAAGGAATGGTGCTAAAACTGAAACTCCACTACTTTGGCCACCTCATGCGAAGAGTTGACTCATTGGAAAAGATTCTGATGCTGGGAGGGATTGGGGGCAGGAGGAGAAGGGGACAACAGAGGATGAGATGGCTGGATGGCATCACTGACTCGATGGACGTGAGCCTGAGTGAACTCCGGGAGTTGGTGGTGGACAGGGAGGCCTGGCGTGCTGCAATTCATGGGGTAGCAAAGAGTCAGACACGACTGAGCAACTGAACTGAATTAACTCATTAAAACAGATTCATCTATTATGATCCAGGTATAATGCTAGACACTGGAGATTCAACTGAGAAAAATATAGACAAAGTTTCCTGGCCTCATGAATCTTATTTCCTAGTAGAGGAAGATGGTAAACAATAAGAGTTACAGATAGTTATAAATGCAATAAGAGAAATAAAACAGGGTAATGTGCTAACAAAGGTTCATATAGTCAAGGCTATGGCTTTTTCCAGTGGTCCTGTATGGATGTNATAATTATTGTGCCCCCACTAGCTGTGTAAAACTTTTCAGTTTGTACCTATCTGGTACATGAAGATTTCTTTTAGAAATATTCATTTTGGATATGCATATAGTTACTTTTCAACTGACTTCTTTCAAATATTTATAGCCAAATACTGTGGCTACAGGTCTCAAGACATGTTGATGCTGTATTGTTAGCTTCATGTTACACATGCTAATTTTTGATATTCTAGCCCTAAATAATTTAGAATATGCCCATTAAATATCTTTAGAAGAAAGTAACAAAAGCTAATATTCAGCATATTTTCACATTTTTCCAGTTTCCTTCAAATTGGCAGTTTGATTAATACTTATGTCACTTGGAGTAGCGATGCTCCAGATGTATCTTTGTCTGAATCTTTAGCAATAGACCAATTCTGCTCCTAACAACTGAATCCAGAAGTCTAGTTCCTTCATCTTCCACTGTTTGTGCCAGTGAGCAGAACTGCTGTACTACAAAGAATGCTGTCATTCTATCTCACTGTGAATGAGTAGTCTAAATCCCCCATCTACCATGGAACATTCATGTTGGTAAGACGTTGGTAAGAGTGAGACTACTCATATGTTTAGAATGGAAATTTTTTTGAATGAAATCATCAACAGGTGAGACTTTGAAAGATATTCTTCTATAAAAGAAATAAAAAAGATTTCCTTTCTTAATTTTATAGTTTGATGATTATTATATGAAGATGTGTTCTTTGCTCTTTTGTGAGATTATTTAAATCATGTTTCCCCTTTTGATTTTTTTTTCTCCATATTCACTAAGTTCTCTAACTTACATGAAATTTGGCACTTTAGAGTGTTCTTTTCCTCACAAAAAATTTAATAAAATTCTGTGTATGTACAAATGTGTATTTATTTCATTTAAAGAAAAATATATAACTTTGAAAATTAATCTCACTAATTTTCCAGAAAAGATTTTGTCATATATGGGTGTTGAATTTTGCCAAAAGCTTTTTCTGCATCTACTGAGATGATCATGTGGTTTTTATCTTTCAGTTTGTTGATACGGTGCATCACATTGATTGATTTGCATATACTAAAGAATCCTTGCATCCCTGGGATATATCCCCCTTGATCTTGTGGTATCTTCCCATTAAATTAAAAAAAAAAAAAGAACAATCCCTATGCTTGAGTAAAACAAACAAAATTTATTATTTTGGGAGGAGCAAAGGTGGTTCTATGATTCTTTAGTAGGAAGAATTTTTAGAAAGATCAACTGCATGATTACTACAAATTTAGTTTGTGATAAAATAACGAGTTGGATCAGCCCTGGGATTTCTTTGGAAGGAATGGTGCTAAAACTGAAACTCCACTACTTTGGCCACCTCATGCGAAGAGTTGCTCATTGGAAAAGATTCTGATGCTGGGAGGGATTGGGGGCAGGAGGAGAAGGGGACAACAGAGGATGAGATGGCTGGATGGCATCACTGACTCGATGGACGTGAGCCTGAGTGAACTCCGGGAGTTGGTGGTGGACAGGGAGGCCTGGCGTGCTGCAATTCATGGGGTAGCAAAGAGTCAGACACGACTGAGCAACTGAACTGAATTAACTCATTAAAACAGATTCATCTATTATGATCCAGGTATAATGCTAGACACTGGAGATTCAACTGAGAAAAATATAGACAAAGTTTCCTGGCCTCATGAATCTTATTTCCTAGTAGAGGAAGATGGTAAACAATAAGAGTTACAGATAGTTATAAATGCAATAAGAGAAATAAAACAGGGTAATGTGCTAACAAAGGTTCATATAGTCAAGGCTATGGCTTTTTCCAGTGGTCCTGTATGGATGTGAGAGTTGGACTGTGAAGAAAGCTGAGCGCAGAAGAATTGATGCTTTTGAACTATGGTGTTGGAGAAGACTCTTGAGAGTCCCTTGGACTGCAAGGACATCCAACCAGTCCATTCTGAAGGAGATCAGCCCTGGGAATTCTTTGGAAGGAATGATGCTAAAGCTGAAACTCCAGTACTTTGGCCACTTCATGTGAAGAGTTGACTCACTGGAAAAGGCTCTGATGTGGGAGGGATTGGGGGCAGGAGGAGAAGGGGACAACAGAGGATGAGATGGCTGGATGGCATCACGGACTCGATGGACGTGAGTCTGAGTGAACTCCGGGAGTTGATGGACAGGGAGGCCTGGCGCTGCGATTCATGGGGTGGCAAAGAGTCAGACACGACTGAGCGACTGAACTGAACTGAATGTGATACAGAATTAGGAATGGGGGTAAAGATGATTTTAGTTTGATAGGTCAGGAAAAGTCCCTCTAGCATTGTGATATTCAGGCTGAGATATGAATGAGGAGAAGTCAGATGCTAACTGTTCAACAGAAGAAACAAGTGCAAAGGCTCTGAGGCAGGAAGAGCTTGCAAGCATTTTAGGAAAAGAAATATGCAAATGTGGCCTAAGAATAGTGAGGGAGAAGAGAGTTTGGAGATGAAGATAGGGCCTGTTACTTATAGAACTAGATCTGAACCTGGATTTTCTCTCCAACTAGAGTTGTAACGGCTCTTCTCTTTGGTACCTGAGGTTCCCTGAGTTGCTTTAAGCAATGTGCTGTTTTGGAATCTTGCATGCCATTGTTCATTATAATTCTATCACTGATTTCATATCAAAGATGAAAAATATATAGAGGATCCTAAAATACCCCATTTATGCTGGATAAAAATGAACACTAGAAACAAGTGAATCTTTTCATCTGGGATGATTCAAAACAACATCTGAAAATACAGGTGCAACACTAGCTTACTTTGAAGAAGGAAAAAACCCTCTAATTCTTTAGAATGTTTCTTAAGACTAGCTCCTAAAGTACATTGTAATTCCCCTGAATCTAAGAAATCAGTCCAGCCCCTGAGGGAATCCTATGGATAAGGAATCACCTAAACCCAGAAGCTTGAAAAAACTACTGATTATAGTTCTGAGCCACCTGAATTTAAACACTCTGGAACTTCTGGATGGGTCAGGGTTAGAGTTGTTCTGCTACTGAGAAAAATATTTTTACTGAACTACAAAGACTGTGTAAGCACACACACGTAAACAAATATGTATCACTGTGTTCAATGGCCAGATTTATTATGAGCGATTTTGACAGTCCACCAGA
The DNA here is from genome assembly GCA_006408695.1 of Aepyceros melampus. Classification (NCBI taxonomy): domain Eukaryota; kingdom Metazoa; phylum Chordata; class Mammalia; order Artiodactyla; family Bovidae; genus Aepyceros; species Aepyceros melampus. The sequence continues at coordinate 1,477 of SJXQ01002024.1, read as the reverse complement.
TACACAAACTTAGAACTGTATTAAACATTAGAGAAGGGCAGATTTATGATCTACTAGGGAGCAGGCAATGGCACCCCACTCCAGTACTCTGGCCTAGAAAATCCCATGGACAGAGGAGCCTGGAAGGCTGCCGTCCATGGGGTCGCTGAGGGTCGGACATGACTGAGTGACTTCACTTTCACTTTTTACTTTCATGCATTGCAGAAGGAAATGGCAACCCACTCCAGTGTTCTTGCCTGGAGAATCCCAGGGACGGGGGAGCCTGGTGGGCTGCTGTCTATGGGGTCCATAGAGTTGGACACGACTGAAGCGACGTAGTAGTAGTAGTAGTAGTAGGGATAAGAGAGGAAAAGCTAACATGATTCAATAGATAACTATTTTGAAGTAAACAGATGAAAATATTTGGAAAGGTGGGGAGTCTAGTCTGCTAAAGATCTCAGAGATGATGGAAAGAGGACTTTGCACAACGAGGAAGATATATTTAGGAAATGAGGAGTTAGTGTTGGCAGGACAGGGATGCAGCAAGTCAACCTGAAAAGAACAGGAAGTATTTCTCGAATATATGATACTCAGGTAAATTTATATATTGCCTTAAAAACCCAAGCACTAAGGGCACAATTTAGATTTTTGCATAGTTGGCTGTGGAAAGCAATAAAGATTCAGGATACAATTTTCAGACCCCCTCCCTCAGTTCTTAAAGGTGCAAAGTTCAGTTCAGTTCAGTTCAGTCGTGCAGTCGTGTCCGACTCTTTGCCACCCCATGAATTGCAGCACGCCAGGCCTCCCTGTCCATCACCAACTCCCGGAGTTCACTCAGACTCACGTCCATCGAGTCCATGATGCCATCCAGCCATCTCATTCTCGGTCGTCCCCTTCTCCTCCTGCCCCCAATCCCTCCCAGCATCAGGGTCTTTTCCAATGAGTCAACTCTTCGCATAAGGTGGCCAAAGTACTGGAGCTTCAGTTTTAGTATCATTCCTTCCAAAGAAATCCCAGGGTTGATCTCCTTCAGAATGGACTGGTTGGATCTCCTTGCAGTCCAAGGGACTCTCAAGAGTCTTCTCCAACACCACAGTTCAAAAGCATCAATTCTTCTGCACTCAGCCTTCTTCACAGTCCAACTCTCACATCCATACATGACCACAGGAAAAACCATAGCCTTGACTAGACGGACCTTAGTCAGCAAAGTAACGTCTCTGCTTTTGAATATACTATCTAGGTTGGTCATAACTTTTCTTCCAAGGAGTAAGTGTCTTTTAATTTCATGGCTGCAGTCACCATCTGCAGTGATTTTGGAGCCCAAAAAAACAAAGTCTGACACTGTTTCTACTGTTTCCCCATCTATTTCCCATGAAGTGATGGGGCCAGATGCCATGATCTTCGTTTTCTGAATGTTGAGCTTTAAGCCAACTTTTTCACTCTCCTCTTTCACTTTCAACAAGAGGCTTTTTAGCTCCTCCTCACTTTCTGCCATAAG
>SJXQ01002023.1:214656-235723 GCA_006408695.1 Aepyceros melampus | reverse complement strand
AAGACCCTCTCTCCCCATTCAGTCCCCACCATGTTCCCATTCTGAGCCCCCCACACCTTGGTGTGGCGGGGGGGGCCGTTAAAACTGCCAGAGCAGTTCTATGAAACAGGGAGTCGACACTCCCTCTGGCTCTAGCCCCTTGCTTACACCACAGCAGCTAGTGATTAAAGATGCAGCTTTCACGTTTGGCTTGTTGCTTTAACCGAGTCCTCCGACACCTCGCAGCTCCCACTCTCCCCAAGCTGAGCGCTCACTGGCCGCTCAGAGTCACAGGCACCATCACCTCGGGCTTTCTCACAGGTCTCTCTGCTCCCACCTTTGCCTCCCCACTCAGTCTGACTCAATCCAGCAACCACAGTGATCCTTTTAATATGAGGCTTCAAATAGACTTCTCTGCTCAAAACTCGGCCACTTTCCATCTTAAAGTCTTGGCAGTGGCTTTCCAGGGACCCCAGGGCCTGTGGCCGCCTCTCCTCCCAGCTCTCATCACACGGCCCTCCTTGCATTTCCTCACACACCCAGAGCATACCCTCCACTGAACAGCTTGCTCCTTCCCTCCTTCAGATCTCCGCTGAGACATCAGGCAGTCCCTGAGGCTGTGCTATCTCCCCATTTAAGGCACCAGCAACCACAGTGATCCTTTTAATATGAGGCTTCAAATAGACTTCTCTGCTCAAAACTCGGCCACTTTCCATCTTAAAGTCTTGGCAGTGGCTTTCCAGGGACCCCAGGGCCTGTGGCCGCCTCTCCTCCCAGCTCTCATCACACGGCCCTCCTTGCATTTCCTCACACACCCAGAGCATACCCTCCACTGAACAGCTTGCTCCTTCCCTCCTTCAGATCTCCGCTGAGACATCAGGCAGTCCCTGAGGCTGTGCTATCTCCCCATTTAAGGCCCTCCCCCAGCACCTCAGCCCCTCCCTCTTCACCATCCATCACCCATTCAGCTCATCTGATGTGCCGCTCCCCCAATGGAGCCACAGGAATAGAGGAGCCTGTGCTTGCTCACACCTGTACCCCCAGCACTTGAACAGTGCCTGGCAGACAGCAGGCTTTCAATAAATAGCTGAATTTATTGTCCCTTCTGCTTTGATCCAAATGCTGACAAGCACAAAACTGGGTCTTCCCTGGTGGTTCAGTGGTTAAGAGAATCTGCCTTGCAATGCAAGCAACGTGGGTTTGATCCCTGGTTGGCGAACTAAGATCCCACAGGCTGTGGAGCAACTAAGCCCGCACACTGCCAACTACTGAGCCCAGGAGCTCTGGAGCCCAAGTGCTACAACTACAGAGTCCATGCACCACAATCAAAGATCCTGCTTGCCACAGCGATGATCCCCTGCGCCACAACTGAGACCCAACAGGGCCAAACAACTTAAGTTTTTAAAAAATTAAAAAGCAATGCTGACTAATGAGCACAAAACTGACAAATGACCCTCAGTCAGGGAGTAAAGAAAGAAGTGCTCCTGTATTGCTATATTCCACTTTCGAGTCTGAGAAATAAACATTCCATCTCTCACTACAAGCCCTGCACTGTCCTCACCTTTGAGCCAAGATCAAACTTGAATTGCTGACGTCTTCCTCTACTAGCTGAGAGCCCTCCATGCCTTTGGTCTTCATAGCGTTGTAAAGGACAGAGGTGATCTTCAGTAGTTCTTTAACCGCATACCCGTCTGCCTGATAAAGCTTCTTGGTATTGAGTTTTATATGTGCCTTGGTGGCCTATTTTCAGACAAAAAAAAAGTTTAAGATCCTTTCCATGTAAAATTAAACCAAACCCCATGTAGGTCAATTGAAAATGTCTCTGCCAACAATTGGTATATAACCAAAGCATATCAAGAGTCAAACTTTCAAGTCACACATATTGTGAGTGGGTACATAGACTGGTACAATCATGATGGAAAGCAATTTGGTAAATGACAACAAGATGATAAATGCACATATCTTTTAACTAAGAAATTCCAATCCTGAGAACTTATGATAGGAATACACGTTGTCACAAACAAAACTATGTGTACAGGTTATCTGTTACAGAACTGTTTCTAAGTATAAAAGTTACCAACAACCTGAATGCCAACCTGTATAAATTATACAACTTATGGTATAAACAGGCAAGCAACACTTCTCAGGTGTAAGAGAGAATGAAGAAATTCTATCTTTATTTAAAAAGTTCTCCAAAATGTACTATTAAAGATTCTAAACAGAGGTGTAGAGTATGCCACCACTGGTGTAAAAGGAAAGAAGAAGAATATATATTCTATTTGTTTAAATATGCCTAAAGAAACTGAGAGATATTAAAAACAGTGATTAATGGGAATGGAACTGGGCTGATGGCAGACAGAATAGAAAGTCATTTTACTCTATATTGTTTCATGATTTAAAAAAAATTTTTGAGCCATAAAATATATTGACTGTTCAAAATAAGTAAATAAAATTCTTTTTAAAATCTGCATGCTATTTTAATTACATTAGAAGAAATATTATTTGGCAGCAGTTCTTCACCTGTCTGCTCTCCCTCTGAGAGTGTATCTTTGCTTAAATAAACTATCACTTTACTTTCTTAACCTCTCAAAAAGAAAAATATCTGCAAAAATTTTGGTCCAGTTTGTTCTCCTTTAGTTCTACCATTCAAACTTACATAATTTTATTAAGTAAAAGCAGAAGCACATAGTATCTGACATGACAAATAACTACTCCATATCACTAAATTAAAAGAGCTTAACTGAATTAGGTGTGTTCTTTATTATTTCTCAGAAACAGTCACTCATCTTTCCTAGGTTATTTTCCTTTACTTTTATGTGTCTAAGTAACTATGTAACATGTGTCTCTTTTCCCATATCCAGTAATGCAAATGTTATGCAAGTGTAATTTATAACATCAATTACTAGATTTATCATTAGTCTTCATGTTCAACTCTTCTTATCATATGGTATTTCCGTAATAACTTCATATATTTCAGTCAACTTTATGCTTTCCAACAAAGATTATAAAAAATTAAGATGTTAATTTAAAAACATTATTAAAATTCCAGACTAAATAACACTGGGCCCATCACTGGGAGTGATGTTGTCAAGAGAGGCCCTTGGACAGCTACTGCTTCAATCTCAAAATAGCTTCCTTTGGGCAAAGCAACCACCTGTGAACCTTCTCTTACAGAAAAGCTACCCTGGAAAAATTACTTGTAGGTGTCACTGACAGTATAGAAGTCATTTATGTCAGTCAGCCAAACAGCTGTTTTCACATTTGTGAAATCACAGGCTGCTGCTCCCAGGATTTTACCCGTTTGTCAGAGCATGCCCAGCCTCTTCTGCCACCCACTCTGGCAGACGCTGTCCGCCTGCAGGGCACACACCTAGATCCAGCGGTCCTGAAATGTGTCCTGTCGATAACACAGCCTGACTGCAGGACGAACGGCCCTGGGGCTTTCGCAGGGCTGATCGCCTTTCTGGTCAAAGGTGACATGGCTAATCCTTTTCTCTCACTGCCCCCTGAGACAACTACCCTGTATACTGCCACCACTGGTGTCTCACGAGACTCTAAAATTCTTAAAAAATCATGAGTTAAAAACAAAAAACTCAGAAAACTTTGTTGGTAAAATGACTCCACAGATATGCTTGCCATCACCAGATGAGAAGTTAAGCAGCAGCCTTTCTGTAGAGAGTAAAAATAATTGTACACAGAGTAGAGAACTATCCAATTATGTGATAACCTCTGTATAGTAAAAATTGTTTAAAATTTTTAAAATAGCTCCACAGAAATCTGGTATTGGAGAGTGTTAAGAAAGCTGAAGGTGGCTCTAATTAGGCTTCATCTCCTACTGATGTATGTATTTAATTTTACAACTCCATCAAAAAACTGAACTAACCATGAACTGGGCAATTGCCTTAATGAAGAAAACTCGGTCTTGTTCAGTCTCAACATCAGAAGGGATGTCATTCTGAGGTTCGTACCTAGTGTAAAGACAGAGAGAGAGAGAAAGGCATAAGTTAATTAAGCTGAAAGTTCACAAAACAGAAAGTAAACTGGGAGGACAGTGGATCTGTAACAGGAAGCTCTCTTGAGTCCCCAGCTAAGGTAGTAAGAGTAAGAGAGACCTCAAAAGCAACACAAAATACCAAACAACCAAGAGAACAAATCCTCACCAAAAAACAGGTTTCAGTTCAGTCGCTCAGTCGTGTCTGACTCTTTGCGACCCCACGGACTGCAGCACGTCAGGCCTCCCTGTCCATCACCAACTCTCGGAACTTACTCAAACTCATGCCCATCGAGTCAGTGATGCCATCCAACCATCTCATCCTCTGTCGTCCCCTTCTTCTCTGCCTTTAATCTTTCCCAGCATCAGGGTCTTTTCAAATTTCAAAAACCAAATCTGGGGCTTACAAAATTAAATCTATATCAGACAGCAAAGTTTAATTAAAATATCCAGAACTATTACTCTGGCTGACAGCCCTTGACTCAGCAGAGGGGCCTGAGTTCCTTTCTTCGAGTTACTGATGACATGCCAGGGTCAGCAACCTGCAGCGCTCGGCCTTCTCCTGTACAGCTCGCAAGCTAAGAAAGGTTTTTACATTTTTAAAGGGCAATAAACAATAAAACACAAGGAAGCCTGACAGAGATCTTATGTAGCCTGCAAGCCTAAAATCTTGATCGTCCCCTTAGTAAAAAGTTTGCCAATCCTAAGCCAGATGCTCAGCAGGACGTGTGAGGAGGTCCTGTCAGTCCCTGAGGAAGGGGAGGGGATGAGTGTGGGCCAGCACCCCTGTCAGCTTCCCGCTGAGAAACAGTCTTTCACCACCTCCTGGTACACTCCCTTTTCCCACAGCATTCCTTAACACTCCTCTGGCTTTTAACAGGTTACAGCCTAGTCTGTCAAATTTTGTTGAACTTTTCCTTTTGCTTCACTGAAGTATCCTCTTTCTAGGTGGCTAATGAATAACATCTTGAATCTATTCTTAAACCACAGTAAAGTGCCCGGTTCTAACCTTTTCACAAGCCAGAGAAGCACTTCAGATACAAGCCCAAAATTTGGTGTACGGAAGTTTTCCATAGAAATGTGTCGAGGGTATCCCAAGGCTCTCATCATCTCTGTAAAATCTGTCCACGGTAAAAAAACAAAACAAAACAGTGTGGTCAGCTCCTCCTCAAACATCAGCTATTTATCAACATAAATACTTCCTTCCTTCTTCTCTTCTTACTCCCAACCTACTGACACATTTATGGACTATTTATCAACTCTCTAAGAGAAAAACAAAAAGGAGATAAAATTGCTAACCTGCTTCCTGAAAAACATTTATTTTGAGTTCAATGGGAGAACTGGAAACTATGTTTAAACAGGGTTTAGGGACTGGCTGTGAATTTAATGTCTCTCTTGGGTATCTCAACTATCTTTCTCTTCACTACTCAAAATGTGAAACATCTGGTCTTACAAAATGCCATAAAGAAAAATATTTTAAAATGTTAACCTTTTTTTTTTTTTTGCGGAGGTGAGTGGTAGGGTAAAATTGATGTCTTTGTGTTACTTAGAGGGATGTTCAAGAGAATGATTGAACTATAGAGCAATACTCAGCGGTACTATGGAACAGTACGGACTAAGGAACAGTAATACTAACACTTGTTCTTAATACTGCAGTCACTAAGTTTTAAGCAAGACTTGTAATAACATCCTTTTAGTTCCCATAATGTGCCAAGAACGCTTCTGACTAAATGTCTGTCTTCACTCTTCTCGAAGATGAATATTCAAAATGTCCCAATGACATTCACAATAAGCTACCTGGTCATTGGAGATTAGGCTGAATTTCACCAGACAACAGAAGAGAAGGTATAAGCAGCGGAAAGAGCAACATAGAGCCTCTGCCATTGTTTGGGGGTATATTTAAATAGAGCAATGGAAAATAAAGCAGCAGCCATCCCACCACATGGTGAGGCCTAAACACTTCCTCTAAGTAATAGCCAAATTCTGTTAATTCTGCAGTATCATCATCAAAAGGAGACAAGATTCTTATCATGAACTGCCTAAAGTAGGCATTCACTTAAGGTCAAAAACATTCAGAAATCCTTTTGTATGCTTTTCCCAAAACAACTCCATTCAGTGTCCCTTAGCAGAAGGCTGGCCTCCCTCAACTGTGAGGGAGGAGAAACCTGTCTCTACAACCTAAGATCTCCAAGAATGTCCAAGTCCCAGAGGGCAGAGATTCACACAACAGTGCTGCTGCTGCTGCTGCTAAATCGCTTCAGTCGTGTCCGACTGTGTGTGACCCCACAGACGGCAGCCCACCAGGCTCCCCCGTCCCTGGGATTCTCCAGGCAAGAACACTGGAGTGGGTTGCCATTTCCTTCTCCAACAGTGCTAGTAGGCCTCAATAAACTGTCATGCCTCTTCCTATATATTTACATTATAGAAAGAGCCCTTCACAACTGAAAGGAATAATCTTTAATGGGGAAATTTCAGGCACTGGCAACTATTAGAAAATTGGCCTTAAAGAGGCCCCTCAAATCACACTAAATTGGCAACACCTGCTACACCTGTGCAGGTGGAGCCAGTTCCCTGAACCGCTTCAGATTCAGAAAATGATAGCATATAAAAGGCAAGAGATTGATTCACACAGTCCCACGTTTTGATCCTGACTTCCACGGAGTTCTAGCTCTATGATCTAAAGCAGCTATTTCACCTCCCTGCCCAAAGTATTCCATCCAGGAATGACTCACCTCACTGTAACAGTGAGGACTAAAATAAAATATTAAATGTAAAATATTTGCTTTGTAACAGATGTTCCCCAGACCGGTGATAACTAGTTCTCTAATCCACATTTTTCCACTTCCCCACGCTCCTTGCAAAGGTACTTGGGTTCCCTTCTCCTCACCAGCCCCTTTTAGAAAGGTTGCAGGCTTTGGAGGTTAGACAACACGATTTCATACTCCAGCGCCAGCTCTTAACCACCTATGTTCCCTGACCGAGTGACCTGACCTCTCTGTGCCTATTTCCTCACCTAAACAAGAGAATTGCTGTTCAGAGGAGTAAATGAAATGATGAACACACACAGGACAGTAATTAACTACCTGAGAGACCACAAAAACTCGAAAAATTTTAGCCTCAATCACTATTCACCAGCCCCCTCTTCGATTCTCTTGTTCGCTTCTCGGGAACTCTTAAGCTAACCCAGCTCAAAAACGGTCGCTTTGGAAAACGGTGTTTTGCAATACAGTAGCGAAAAGACCCAAGTCAATTAAAATAGGATAAAATTAAAACTTCTGTTCCTCAGCCGCATTAGCCGCATACACATCCACAACCTCTCATCATAGCAGAAAGCGCTATGAGACAGACTGGGGGCGCTCAGCTTGGCAGGCGGCGGCTCGAGTCAGGGGCGCCCCTGAGCTGCAGAGGCCCCGGAGGGGGACTTCGGCGCGAGAGCCTCGGCGGGGCTCGGAAAGGGAGCCGTCGGGCCGAAGCCCCGAGTCTCAGGAGGACCGCAGATCACAGAGGGCAGGGATGCCTTACTGCGAAGATCACGGAAGGACATGGCGCTTCAGTGCCCAGGATCCCGAAGTCTCCACCGCTAGCTCCTTAGCTCTCCTGGGTTTCTATGGCAACGCAGGGAGTTCCCGACGGCGCGCAGCCGGGGCCAAAAAGCCTGCAAGCAAAACGGACGGGGCCGTGTGCGCATGCTCTGTATGTGCCGGAGCGAGGGTGGCCGACAGGGGGGTAAAACGCGACTTCCCTTCACCCCCTTTGCAGATATTTGCACTGGCCGACACGCTCTGAGCACCTAAGTGCCTGTGCAAGGCGGTCTACATACTATTCATTCCAGCCTAAACTCCTCCAGAAAGGATGTACACGATGTCACGAAGCCAGGCCTCCCTTTTGAGTCCTACGCCCGGCACTCTTTTCTCTGGCATGTGTAAAATGGCTGGCCGCACCCGCGTCCGAAGCGCCTGCAGCATGAAGCAGTTGAGGCCACGGACTGCAAGGCGAAAGCCAGAGCGGACCGAGGGGCGGCGAGTAGGCCGAGCCGCAACCCGCGCGTGCGCAGCGGGCTCGGACTTTACGACAGGCCGGAAACCGGCGCGCCGTGGGGTTGTCTGGCAACTGTGAGCTCTGAAGTTTGGAGCTGGTTTTTGCGCGCGGTGGACGGAAGGGTGCACCGCGCCCAGCCCGTGGCCAGATCAGCTGTGGTCTCAGTTGGGAGCACTCTCTACCTGGCTGCCACGGCTGGGGACAGGCAACCGAAGGGCTGGGGAGATGAAGTGAGCTGAGCCCAGAGCGTGGACGAAGAGGGACTACCAGTGCTAAGATGCCCTCCGCCCCTGTATTGGTTTTAGTGAAGTAACAAGACACATGAATACGCTGACCTTAAAGATTCTCAAAATAGACCCGCACATACACGGTCATTGGGATAAATAAAGCCCTTTAGTAGAGAAAGAATAATCGTTTTAGCAAATTATCTTGGAACAATTGGAAATACAAACAAATGAACTTGCATCCTTACAAGTAAAGGGTAAAACCTAAAAACTGACTTTTCTAGAAGAAAACTTGGAAAGCTTTGTGACTGGGTTAAACAAGAGTCCTTAGATACAATACACTAAAAGTATCATCCTTTAAAAAATGTTTTTTGATGAATCGGACTTCATCAAAATTTAGAACTGCTCTTCAAGACACTTTTTAAGAAAATCAAAAGGTAAACCCACAGTCTAGAAGAAAATATTCACAAAACAGCTGATTAAAAAACTTCTGAAATACATAACAAACTTTCAAATCTCACTGAAGAAAACAATTAGAAAGCAGATCCAAAAAGTTAGTTCACAAAAGATATGACAAATGTCAACAAAAAATTAGTCCAGCTAAGAAACGCATAAATTTATTCCAGCCAACCTGAGGATTATAATCAGGCAAGGAGTCTTTCAGAAAGCTTTAAGGATGGTCCAAAGAGGAAAGGGGTGAAGCTAGTATCTATGTGATCTTAAGTAAGGGGAAGGTGCAATCAAGGGTACAACATTGTAGAGGTTTATTGCTATTAACAAGGAACAGATATTTTAGTTAATGGTTTTAGTTCTTTTCTAAGTAGGCAAGATATAAGAAACTGAATTCATACAATTTCCTCCTGAAAATACCTATCTGAGGGCAGTTCTGCCATTCTTCCGAGAGCACAAAATACCTCATCCTGATCTTGGCCATGAAGTTCCTTCACTGTGTGTTGTATGTAGGTCAGTGACTGTAGTGGCAAATGACTCAATTGTTGTAGAACTGGATGGTGGATAACATTCTTTGTTTTACAATCTCGTCTCTTTCAGTTTTAATTTCGACCAAGCCTTGGAGACATTTTATGACCTGTTTGTCACACAGCAATAGGAATGTTCACACCCAGGTCAAGCAAGGATTTCACTGACAGGCCACTCAATGTGCTATTATTGGACTGTTAACAGTAGCCAAAAGCATCTGGACCATCTTGCCTATCTCTCTAGTCTGTTATGGTTCAGGAAATGGTTTTCTTTTATTGCTTCTTCCCATATCTAGAGTTACACTATTAAAGTCATCAACTTTGGGAGTTCCCTGGTGTTCCAGTGGCTGGGAACAGAGGAGGGAATTCCGTGGTGGCTCATTGGTAAAGAATCCACCTGCCAATGCAGGAGACATTAAGACTTGGGTTTGATCCCTGGGTCATAAAGATCCTCAGAGGAGGAAACGGCAACCCAGTCCAGTATTCTTGCCTGGAGAACCCTATGGACAGAGGAGCTTGGCGGGCTACACTCATAGGGTTGCAAAGAGTTGGACACGACTGAAGCAACTTAGCATGCACAAGTAAGTATTTAAACTAAGAACTTCCATTAGGTGTGGCCCCATACCTTCCTAGGTTGTCTGACCCAGTCTGTCTGCACAAATCCCTGTCTTAAAAGGAACTGTTTATATTGTGAACTTTGCACATAAAGTTCACCAAACATACCTGCATAGTGACCCCTGACAGGACTGAGAAAGGAACGTTATCTTCTAAGGAGTTATGTGACTGGTATTAGAAGGAGAAAACTGAATCTTTATAGTTGAGCAGTTTTTCTGCCGCTGCAGAGGCCTAGTTAATGCATAATGCAGACACACAATACACCCTTGAGGGGAGAAGAGGAAGCACAAGCAGGGGGAAAAAACATGTTTAAATTTTCTTGCCTTAAAATAATGAGTCTTGTTTTCTTACAAGTAATAAGCAAAGGAAAGAATGTTTAAGATTATTAGTCATTAGAGAAATGCATATTAAGCCACAAGATATCACTAGGCAGTTATTAGAATAGCTAAAACAAACCCACCACAAAAAACCCTGACAGTGCTAAGGGCTTGAAAGGATGGAGAGCACCTTGGACTTTCATACCTTATTGGTGAGAATATGAAAGTGTACATCCATTTTGGAAATAGCTGGTACTTCTTACTAAAGTTAAACATACACTTAACATACAGTTCAGCAATTCCTCTCCCAGGTATTCACCAAAGAGAAATGAAAACTACTTACGTTCACACAGAAACCTATACACAAATATTAAGAGGAGCTTTATTTATAATTGCCCCAAACTGGAAACCACTTGGGTGCCCCTCAACTTAGAAATGGATAAACATATGTTGTACAATGGATTCAGTTCAGTCGCTCAGTCGTGTCAGACTCTTTGTGACCCCATGAATCGTAGCACGCCAGGCCTCCCTGTCCATCACCAACTCCCGGAGTTCACTCAGACTCACATCCATCGAGTCAGTGATGCCATCCAGCCATCTCATCCTCTGTCGTCCCCTTCTCTCCTGCCCCCAATCCCTCCCAGCATCAGGGTCTTTTCCAATGAGTCAACTCTTTGCATGAGGTGGCCAAAGTACTGGTTTCAGCTTTAGCGTTATTCCTTCCAAAGAAATCCCAGGGCTGATCTCCTTCAGAATGGACTGATTGGAACTCCTTGCAGTCCAAGGGACTCTCAAGAGTCTTCTCCAGCACCACAATTCAAAAGCATCAATTCTTCGGCGCTCTGCTTTCTTCACAGTCCAACTCTCACATCCGTACATGACCACAGGAAAAACCATAGCCTTAACTAGACGGACCTTAGTCGGCAAAGTAATGTCTCTGCTTTTGAATATACTATCTAGGTTGGTCATAACTTTTTCTTCCAAGGAGTAAGCGTCTTTTAATTTCATGGCTGCAATCACCATCTGCAGTGATTTGGAGCCCCCCAAAATAAAGTCTGACACTGTTTCTACTGTTCCCCATCTATTTCCCATGAGGTGATGGGACCAGATGCCATGATCTTTGTTTTCTGAATGTTGAGCTTTAAGCCAACTTTTTCACTCTCCTCTTTCACTTTCATCAAGAGGCTTTTTAGTTCCTCTTCACTTTCTGCCATAAGGATGGTGTCATCTGCATATCTGAGGTTATTGATATTTCTCCCGGCAATCTTGGTTCCAGCTTGTGTTTCTTCCAGTCCAGCGTTTCTCATGATGTACTCTGCATAGAAGTTAAATAAGCAGGGTGACAATATACAGCCTTGATGTAGTCCTTTTCCTATTTGGAACCAGTCTGTTGTTCCATGTCCAGTTCTAACTGTTGCTTCCTGATCTGCATACAGATTTCTCAAGAGGCAAGTCAGGTGGTCTGGTATTCCCATCTCTCTCAGAATTTTCCACAGTTTGTTGTGATCCACACAGTCAAAGGCTTTGGCATAGTCAATAAAGCAGAAATAGATGTTTTTCTGGAACTCTGTTGCTTTTTCCATGATCCAGCGGATGTTGGCAATTTTCCATTCAGCAATTTAAAAAAGAAGCAAACTGCTGAAATACACAAGGACAATGATGGCTCTCCAATGCCTTATGCTAAGTGGAAGACAGAGACTCAAAATGCTTCATACTATTTGATTCCATTTATATGACATCCTGAATAAGATGAAAATATAGAGATAGAAAACAAATTAGTGGTTCCCAGGAGGAGCTGGATACATAATAATGTAATAATGTGTGTGGGGAGGGAGTAATGGAACTGTTCTATATCTTGTGGTGGTAATTACATGACTAGTCTATGAGTCAAAACTCATAGACCTGGGGCTTCCCTGGTGGCTCAATGGTAAAGAATCTGTCTGCCAATTGAAGAGACATGGGAGATGAGGGTTTGATCCCTCATCTGGGAAGATCCCATGTGGTTTTTAATTATAGGCATCCTCAAGTGTGTGAAGTAGTGACTTAAGTTTGCATTTCCCCAATGATTTAGGACACTGAACGTCTTCTCTCGTGCTTACTGATCACTTGTGTATCTTGTGTGGGGAAATATCTATGCAAGTACTTCACCCATTTTTAAAGTCGATTGTCTTTTTGATGTTGAGTTGTAAGAGCTCTTTTTGTGTTCTAGATACTACGCTCTAATCAGATACATGATTTGCAAGTATATTCTCTCATTCTGTAGGCTGTCTTTTCACTTCTTTAGAGTTTGTGCTTTTTTGCAGCACAAAAATTTTCAAATTTTATAAAGACCAATTTATTCTTTTTCTTCTTTTGCTTGTGCTTTTGTTGTCATATCTAGGAATCCTTACCAAATCCATGGTGATGAAGATTTTTTCAAAGAGTTTTAGATTTTATATGTGGTGTGAGGTAGGGGTCTAATTTCATTTTTCATTCATATATTTTTTAATATTTTCAATTTATTTTTTCATTAAAGGATAATTGCTTTACAGAATTTTGTTTTCTGTCAAACCTCAACATGAATCAGCCATTCAGTTCAGTTTAGTCACTCAGTTGAGTCCAACTCTTTGCAACCCCATGGACTACAGCACACCAGGCCTCCTTGTCTATCACCAGCTCCTGGAGCTTGCTCAAACTCATGCCCATTGAGTTGGTGATGCCATCCAACCATCTCATCCTCTGTCATCCCCTTCTCCTAATGCCTTCAATCTTTCCAGCATCAGGGTCTTTTCAAATGAGTCAGTTCTTCGCATCACGTGGCCAAAGTATTGGAATTTCAGCTTCAACATCAGTCCTTCCAATGAATATTCAGGACTGATTTCCTTTAGGATGGACTGGTTGCATCTCCTTGCAGTCCAAGGGACTCTTAAGAGTCTTTCCAACACCACAGTTCAAAAGCATCAATTCTTCAGTGCTCAGCTTTCTTTATAGTCCAACTCACATCCATACACAACTACTGGAAAAACCATAGCTTTGACTAGACAGACCTTTGTTGGCAAAGTAATATCTCTGCTTTTTAATAAGCTTTCTAGGTTGGTCATAACTTTTGTTCCAAGGAGCAAGCATCTTTTAATTTCATGGCTGCAGTCACCATCTGCAGTGATTTTGGAGCCCCCTCAAAAAAGTCTGCCACTGTTTCGTTTCCCCATCTATTTCCCATGAAGTGATGGGACCAGAGGCCATGATCTTAGTTTTCTGAAAGTTGAGTTTTAAGCCAACTTTTTCACTCTCCTATTTCACTTTCATCAAGAGGCTCTTTAGTTCTTCTTTGCTTTGCGACATAAGGGTGGTATCCTTTGCATATCTGAGGTTATTGATATTTCTCCTGGAATCTTGATTCCAGATTGTACTTCATCCAGTCCAGCATTTTCATGATGTACTCTGCATATAAGTTAAATAAGCAGCCTTTCCCAATTTGGAAGCAGTCTGTTGTTCCATGTCCAGTTCTAACTGTTGCTTCTTGATTTCTCAGGAGGCAGGTCACACAGTTTGTTGTGATCCACACAGTCACAGGCTTTGGTGTAGTCAATAAAGCAGAAGTAGATGTTTTTCTGGAACTCTCTTGCTTTTTCGATGACCCAGTGGATGTTGGCAATTTGATCTCTGGTTCCTCTGCAGCCATAGGTATACACATATCCCCTCCCATTTGATACTCCCTCCCATCTCTGCCCCCATCCCACCCCTCTAGGTTCATACAGAGCCCCTGTTTGAGTTTCTTGAGCCATACAGCAAATTCCCATTGGCTATCTATTTTACATACGGTAATGTAAGTTTCCATGTTACTCACAACATACATCTCACCCTCTCCTCCCCTCTTCCCATGTCCATAAGTCTATTCTCTATGTCTCTTTCTTCACTGCTGCCCTGTAAATAAATTCAGTACCATTTTTCTAGAGTCCATATATATGCATTAGATTATGACATTTATCTTTCTTGTTCTGACATACTTCACTCTGTATAATAGGCTCTAGGTTCATCCACTTCATTAGAACTGACTCAAATGCATTCCTTTTTATGGCTGAGTAGTATTAAAAAGCAGAGACATTACTTTGCCAGCAAAGGTCCATCTAGTCAAGGCCGTGGTTTTTCCAGTAGTCATGTATGGATGTGAGAGTTGGACTGTGAAGAAAGCTGAGCACCGAAGAATTGATGCTTTTGAACTGTGGTGTTAGAGAAGACTCTTGAGAGTCCCTTGGACTGCAAGGAGATCCAACCAGTCCATTCTGAAGGAGATCAGTCCTGGGTGTTCTTTGGAAGGAATGATGCTAAAGCTGATACTCCAGTACTTTGGCCACCTGATACGAAGAGTTGACTCATTAGAAGACTCTGATGCTGGGAGGGATTGGGGGCAGGAGGAGAAGGGGATGACAGAGGATGAGTTGGCTGGATGGATCACCGACTCAATGGGCATTGAGTTTGAGTGAACTCTGGGAGTTGGTGATGAACAGGGAGGCCTGGCGTGCTGCAATTCATGGGGTAGCAAAGAGTCGGACACGACTGAGCAACTGAACTGAACTGAATAGAATATTCTATTATGTATATGTACCATAACTTCCTTATCCATTCACCTGTTGGTGGACATCTAGGTTGCTCTTCATTCGTATCTTTTTATATCCAGCTATCCCAGCACTCTTTGTTGAAGTGACTAATATTTCCTCCATGGAATGATCTTGATAATATTGTTGAAAATAAATTGTCCAGTGATGTGTGAGTTCATTCTGGGCTCTCTATTCTATTCCATTGGTCCAGATCTCTAGTCTTGTGCCAGTTCCACACTGTTTTGGTTACTGTAGAGTTGAATTATATGTAAGAAGTTTTTAAATAGGAAATCTTAGTCTTCAAACTTTTTAAGGTTGTTTTTGGCTTTTGGATTCCTTTGTAATTCCATATTAATTTTAGGATCAGTTTTTCTGTTTCTGCTTTCGAGGCCATTGGGATTTTTATAAGAATTGAATTTGAATCTGCATTAAATTTGTAGATCACCTTGGAGAGGACTGCTGTCTTAATATTAAGCCTTCAATCCACAAACATGGTCTTTTTCCATTTTTCTTTTCTTTTTTTTTTTGTAGTTTTTAGGGCTGTCTTGCCCTTCCATGATTGATTTTATCCTTTTTGATCTTTCCTAGTGTATAGAAATATAGTTCATTGTGTGTATTGATCATGTGTCCTGAGACTGCTCAACGAACATATTAGCTCTGATAGTTTTACTAGCTCAAATAGGTTCTTTTTTTTTCCTTTGAGTGTGAATTAATTTCTTCTCTATATAGGACCATGTCATTTGTGAACAGAGAGAATTGAAAAGTTTAACTTTTAAAGAAATTGTTTCCCAAATTGGTGGTATCATTTTAACCCCCCCACCCCCAGCAGTATATGAGAGTTTTGGTTTCTCCAAACCCTTCTCCACACTTGGTACGTCCACAGGATACCCCATGGCCTACTTATGGGAAAATGGATGGAAAAGTTAAGGGACCTGCCCAGTCACCCAGAACCACCTTCTTGGCATGCTCAAACCACTGATACAGGTCTCACCATGTCTGTGTCCCTAAATGTTCATTTTCCACCCACAGATGAGGAAAAGGACACCCCAAGAGGTCACCCCAGGGAGTGACTCCCCAGACTGCAAGAGCCAAATCTGTTTTGTGTGTCTGTCCCAAGCTAGAGGGACCAGGAACCTCCCCAAAGTTCTGCCCCGTCCCCTTGCCCACCTACCACCCTGCCCCTGCTCTGTACATCATCCCCTGCCAAACCTGGAGGTCCAAGAGATGAGGGAGTCTTCCCTGTGACATCACAGAGCTGGTTGCCAAGGGAGCCCTGCAGACCTGCCTGCTAGGTGGCAGAGAGCAGAGCCCTGCCGCACAGGAGGCCCGGCCACTCCTCCCCACCAGCTGGCCCTCCATGGAAGCCCTGGTCTGTGCGTTCTCTGAGCTGCGCATAAGAGAAGGTGCCGGGCTGCGGGGAGGAGAGGCAGGAGGAGAGATGCCCTCCTGTCCTGACCTGGGCCCAAAGCCGCCAGGGTGGCCCCCAGGACATGCATGCTTGGGAGAAGGGAATGGCCGTGGGTCCAGGGCACCTGACCCTGGACGCTGGGATGCTCTTTTTAGGGCAAGGGACAAAAGTGGGTGGCAGAAAGAGCCTGGAGTCCTGAAAAGATCCTGGTGCTGAGACCAGGTTTCTCAGCCCTTCCTGTGGGCTGGGAGGGAGGAGGAGTGCCAAGTTGGATAAGGGGGATGGGAGGCAGGGGGCGGAGTCCACATGACAGGTAAGCTGAGGCTCTGCAGGCTGGGCTCATCCCACCAGCATGGGACTGTTCTCCCCTCACGGCCACTGGGGCCCACCGGCCACACCCTTCTGCTCTCCCCTCCACAGATGCAGTGAGCTGGGCCCAAGGACATACCAGTCACCCCGACACACCACCCAATATCTATGAGGGGGGGCGGGGGCTCAGCAGCAGCAGTGCCCCAGTGCCCAGGGAAGCAAGCCTAAGAACTTCCGGCTGCGCCACCTCCGGGGCCTGGCTCTCTACCTGCCAGGCCACCTGCAGCCTGCTGGCCAATGTGAGAGCCACTGGCTGGGTCGGCTCCTGGCTGGGGGCTGCCTGCCACAGCCCGAGGGCCTAGTATGGCCTCTAGACTTAGCACAGGGGACTGTGGGCCGAGGTAACAGCCACCACTCAGCCCTTCTGGAAGCTCAACTGCCCAGGGACAGCCGTGGAAATACAGGTGAGCCTGTCCAGGTGACACAGAGCTAGGGACAGGAGGGGCAGACCCAGGGCAGGGGTGGGCTAGGCACTCAGACGGACCCAGGTGGTCCCTCTCCACTCCCGAGCCACCTGGGTACTGTCCCAGCTTTCCACTCAATGAGGGACCTCAGGCTGCTTTCCCCCACTGGCTGTGCCTCGGTTTCCCCATTTGTAAAGTGAGGGGTGTAAGCTAGAGAAGGGTCTTTCCTGCTTGAACCATGTCTCCCTCTTCCTCCTCCCCTGTGGGGTTTTCTTTAAGGAGAACTGCCCCCCTCCCATCTGGCTTGGAAGGATGCCAGGTTCAGGGGTCACAGGGTAGGCTGGCAGCCTCCTCTGGGTCCCTCTGATCAACTCCTCTCTCTCCCTCTTTCCTCAGCTTCCAGTTCCAGCATGGACTCAGCCAAGGGTGCCCTCTCAGAGTCTGATCCCCCTGAAGGCTTAGGGCTCAGGCCTAAGAGATCCTGGGGGGCCTCAGAGGAGACCACATGTCCCTTGTGCAAGAGAACCCGCTCTGGGGGCCTGGAGAGGCCGTAGGGATCCGAGTACCAGGGCTAGTTCTCCCAGCTCAGGACAGGAGGGGAGAGGGTGGCTCCAGGAGCAGGAGGAGATAGGTCCGGGGCAGGGGGGAAGGGCACAGCCCCCACCAGTAGCACCCCCACACCGAGACACCTGGGCAGCTGCCCAGCACCAGAGCCTCAGCCTTGGGAGAGCTTGAGGGGCAGGGAAGGGAGGAAGAGGTCCCACGAGAGGGACAGAAAAAAAGAAAGCAGCCAGGGCATGCCCCTGCAGCCTGCTTCAACTCACGTCAGCCACGGGTACTGGGGAGGCCGGGTGGAGCGGAGACCTGGGCTCCTGAGGGGCCAGGGAGCCTACAGATCTAATGTTAGTAAAAGCCTAGGCCTGCGCTTCCGTCCCTGGGTCGGTCTGTCATCAGGCCAAGCGGGTCAGAGAAACGGCCCCTTGGCACGTGTGCTCTCAGAGCTAAGTTCGGTGTCGCCCCCAGGAGAATCCGAGGTGCTCCCACCCTGAAGAGGGTGCTGTCCTCGTCTGGGCAGGCAGGGTCTCGGCAGGCCTACCAACAGGGCGTGATGTTCTGGGTGAAGAGGGCAGAGAACAGAGAAAGTTAGGCCGGATTCAGGGAGGGTGTCGGGAAGGAAAGCAAGTTCCCAACCTGGACAGAAATGTTGGCCCTGGCCCCACGCCGCCCACCACTGAGGCCACAGTGGAGTTCACGCTCCCTGGGGACCCCTAGCCGCGCTGATTCTCCAGGCAGAATGGGCACAGCCCTTCTCCAAGTGGGGCAAGGCGCCAGGCACCCAGGCACAGGTTTGCTGTACCGGGAGGTCCTCACCCTGGCCCTGCTGCCGTCTGGGGCTGGGCCATTCTCTCTCTTGGGGGCTGTCCTGTGTGCTGTAGGATGATTAGTGGTGTCTCTCGCCTCCATTCACTGGATTCCGAGAGAGCCCTCCTCCCAGTGGGCGACCACAGCCTCTGGGTGGTCTCATGTCCCCTGGGGGGCAGAATCACTCTAGCCAAGACCCCCTGCTCCACATCACTAGGCTTTGGCCTGTGGAGACTGGATGGGAGGATCCGGGTTTGCCTCCGTGATCCTCGCCATCTCTGGATTCCTGTCCTGGCAGCCCGAGCCAGGCCAGGGCCTACCTGCCCCTCTCATGGGCCTCTGTCAGACCACATGTGATGGTGTCAAGCACATTCTGGACGTCGGACAGGAGGCGTCCTCCAGACACAGGGGAAGGCTCCCTCAGGCCCTGCCCTATCCCTGTATCCTCAGACGGCAGATTCTGGAGACGCTGGTCCCTAGTTGTGGGTGGGGGGGGTCCAAGTCGGGGCCACCAGCCCCAGGCCCTGTCCCGCAGGAGGGGCATCTGGAGGAGGACCAGCTTTTGGGGAGCAATGCACCCAGGCTGTGGAGGGGCCAGACCTCCACAGGCTGGGCTCTCAGGCCCACTGCTCACAGCTGTGTGGCTCCTGGGCAACTCCCAGCCCCTCAACCAGTTTTCCTCATTTGTCTGATGGGAGGGACAGGCATGACCCGTCCCCAGGGAGGCCAGAGGCAGAGCCCCCGCCTGACCACTGCCTAGTCATCAGTTCTAGAGCCTCTTCCAAGGCTACATTCCTTAGCAGGGGGAGTTACAACTAGAATTGTAAAAAAACAATTGCCCATTGAGCTGGAAGCTGGCCTCGGGACTTGCCAGGGGACAGGCAGCTCCTGGGCCACCCTCAGCCTCGGGGTGGGCCCAAGGAGCAGGGCCAGGAGCGCAAAGAGCCGTCAAACACCGGATATGACCAACTGAAGTCTATTTATTTGTTTGTAATGAGAAGAAACACTACAATCTGTTCAACACTGGGCTGGACACTGCAATGATTAGGGGGCGGGGATGAAGGGGCAGGGCAAGGCCTCTAAGCTCATTACCAAGGTCCAAGGCGGAACCTTCTGGAAGACTCTTCCCTTACCCCAAGGGCTGTGGGGGGAAAAAAAAAATCACGTGGTCATCGTTGATTCAGATTAGGGAGGACACCTAGCTGGGCCTCAGTGTGAAGCTGATGTCAGCTCGGAGGAGGGGAGGCCAAGGCCCTCCTGCCCAGATGCCCTTCATCCCAGGAGCCCCCAGGCTTGGAAGTTCTGAGGGAGGGAAGGACGCGGTCACACACCCCACCTGCCGTGTTCCCTCTCCAGCTCGTGGGCCATGTACAACTCTGCACCACTCCGTCTGCTCCAGAAGGCAGGGCGGGCAGCAAGTAGCTCTGGGGGATCTGTCACACTCCTCCCAGAGTCTCTGCCCCAGAGGCGGAGGGATCACAAGGCACCTGACTGCCCCCAGCCTCAAAGGCCGGGTCTCACTTGGTCAATGTGGTGTGCAGCGTCATCCCGTCCCCTTTGTATTCAGCCAGGTCTAGGAGCTGCAGCTCACAGGGCTGGGAGCCTGGCGGGATGAGGACCCCGGGATCCTTGTCGTCACACGTCCTCAGCCTGGCTCCCCACGGCAGCGCAGGTGAATGGCATGTCCACTGTCGGCCAGGCAGCTCCGGTCACCCGGGACAGAATGGAGCCAGCCCGTGGGGGCATTCATCCTCCTGGTGGGGGTGTGAGCATCTGGCCCGTTATCCTGAAGCCCACGTGGGGAGCAGAGCCTGAGAGTCGGAGCTCAGGCTGTGGGTGAGGGGCCTCCTTGGCTGTCCCCCAGGAGCCCCAGCCCCAGGTGGAGGGATCAGATTGCTCCCCGCCCCCGGGCCTCTACGGGCTGGCTCTGGACAAGGGGCTGGTGTTTCCGCTATTCAACCCCTTGTTGTTCTTAGGTTTCTGTGTCTTTAGGGTCAAGTGTGTCTGTAACACTTGGGTTCCTCCCTCCAAGAAGTTAATTCTGGCTTTGGAGGAAGGAGCTGGAAGGAACGGGCTGAGGAGTAGGAGAGGCCGGTGGGGGCGGCAGAGAAGCCCCTTCCCAAGGCCTTGCGCCCAGGGCAGCGAAAAAACAGACCACAGTGAATGAACGCTGCCACCAGAGCCACCCGTGAGGCCGGTGTGCACACGCAGGGCCGGGCCGGGGCTCAGCAGAACTGAAGGTTTTCAGAGCGGGTAGGAGGCCTGGGAGAGCCTGTGGGGTAGACAAGAGGGGAGCAGGGTGAAGGCTGGGGCGGAAACGCGCTGCCCCTACCCCGGGGAACTGGCCTAGCAGGTCCAAGCCAGGCGCTGACACTCCTCCAGGCCCAGAGTCCCTTCCAGGGACCACCAGCTCCCCTCGGTCCCAGCACAAACCATGGCACCAACAGGGGTGCCAGCCCGGAGGCCACAGAGCCCTGCCCTGTGGGCTCGGACCCATCACAACCTGCTCCGGGTCATGTCCACGCACGAGTGCACCCTGATGTCCCCGTGGCTCTCAGAAGTGGCCGTGTCCAGGCAGAGCACTCAGCCAGGAGCTCAGAGAGTGAGCAGGTGCCACTGGCGCTGTCAAGGCCACGTGTACACCCAGGGAAGCACGGCCGGGGACACGGTGGCACCATGGCCCTGGGAAGAAGCTGAGCATCCGGGGCCCGGGAGAAAGAGACTTGATCTTTCGGTAACTTTTCAACTTTTGAACCGTGTATGTTTTTTTAAAAAAGGAGTTTAGGACGTGAAAAGACGATGCTCT
>SJXQ01002023.1:161462-193724 GCA_006408695.1 Aepyceros melampus | reverse complement strand
TTGTTTTCCTCTATTTCTTTGCATTGATCACTGAGGAAGGCTTTCTTATCTCTTCTTGCTCTTCTTTGGAACTCTGCATTCAGATGCTTGTATCTTTCCTTTTCTCCTTTGCTTTTGGCTTCTCTTCTTTTCACAGCTATTTGTAAGGCCTCCTCAGACAGCCATTTTGCTTTTTTGCATTTCTTTTCCATAGGGATGGTCTTGATCCCTGTCTCCTGTACAATGTCACGAACCTCATTCCATAGTTCATCAGGCACTCTATCTATCAGATCTAGGCCCTTAAATCTATTTCTCACTTCCACTGTATAATCATAAGGGATTTGATTCAGGTCATACCTGAATGGTCTAGTGATTTTCCCTCCTTTCTTCAATTTAGTCTGAATTACATAGTAAGGATTACATAACAATAATGTATCCTGCTTGAGTACAGTTTCTCCTTCTTGAAAACCTTATGACTAATCCATTTATCTTAAAATGTATATTATGGGAGTGAGTCTGGTAAGATCTTTCTATTGTTAGTTCTAATCCTGTCATCTTAAAATGTAAATTGTGGGAGTGGGTCTAGTAAGATCTTTACAACCTTGAGACATTCTTTTGATTTATTGTAATAACTAATTGAAAAAGTATATAACTCCCTTTTCTAAGACTAGTGAGGGGGTTACTCTCCGTCCCCTTCTGGTGTCTATATCAGAAGCTTTCTCTGTCCCTTTTTCACTTTAATAAAATTCTGCTATACAAAAGCTCTCGAATGATCAAGCCTGGTCCCTGGTCTCAAAGTTAAATCTTCTTCGGAGATCACAAATCAGGCATTGTTCACCGTAAGCTATCACTATGGTCTTTCAAGTAATCATGTATAGATATAAGAGCTGGACCATAATGAAGGCTGAACACAAAAGAACTGACGCTTTTGAATTATGATAGTGGAGAAGACTCTTGAGAGTCCCTTCAACAGCAAGATCAAACCAGTCAATCCTAAGGGAAATCAACCCTGAGTACTCATTGGAAGGACTGACGGTGAAGCTAAAGCTCTGATAATTTGGCCACCCAATGCAAATAGCCCACTCACCACAAAACACCCTGATGCTGGGAAAGATTGAAGGCAAGAGGAAAAGGGGGCAGCACAGGATGAGATGGTTGGATGACATCATGGATTCAGTGGACATATACTTGGGCGAACTCAGGGAGATGATGAGGGACAGGGAGGCCTGGTGTGCTACAATACATGGGGTTGCAAAGAGTTGAAAGTGACTTAGTGACTTAACAACAACAACATATTCTGTGTACTACTTTTTCAAATGACAACACACCCTATTTTCATGGAGGATATTTACCATGGCAAGCTCCTGTTCACTTGGCTGATGTGTATTGTTCTGTTAGCCTTCCTTTACTGCTACAAACAGAACTGTGTGGCTTTTAAGTACTTTTGAGTACATACCCCTCCTTCTCAAGATAAAGAGAAGCTGACTACTCATGCTTTATGCACTGAGACCTAGTCACCTTGATTCATCATAGCTCCTTTTACAGGTATATGGAGAAGAACTGTGAGGCAATGATTACATTTCTACCAATATAATCCTCTAACTTGACAAAACAAACATAGAGGGGATTGAAATAGAGCATGAAGGCAGGGAAATAAATCCAGAGACTTTTCTTCACAAGGAAAAACAGTGTACAGGAAGAACGCTTTAGGAGTAAAAGACTTCAGCACGCACATTACCTGCTAGAATTTGGTCAAATCCTCACATTTAGTTTAATAGTATGCAACATGCAAACAAAAATGATCACTCTGACTGTTAGACAGAAATATTGTGAGATTCAGAGACAATGCATAAGATAAGACTCTGACTTGGGAAGCTAAACTAATAAAAGTTATCAGGTTGTCTAGAACTATGGACAAAGGATCGTAACACTGATCAAGACCATCCCCAAGAAAAAGAAATGCAAAAAGGCAAAATGGTTATCTGAGGAGGTCTTACAAATAGATGAGAAAGGAAGAGAAGTGAAAGGCAAAGGGAAAAAGGAAAGATATACTCATCTGAAAGCAGAATTTCAAAGAATAGCAAGAAGAGATAAGAAAGTCTTCTTAAGTGAACAATACAAAGAAATAGATGAAAACAATAGAATGGGAAAGATTAGAGATATTTTCAAGAAAATTAGAGATGCCAAGGAAACATTTCATGCAAAGATGGGCACAATAAAGGACAGAAATGGTATGGACCTAACAAAAGCAGAAGATATGAAGAAGAGGTGGCAAGAATACACAGAAGAACTACATGAAAAATATCTTAATGACCCAGATAACCATGAAGGTGTGATCACTCACCAGAGCCAGACATCCTGGCATGCAAATCAAGTGGGTCTTAGGAAGCATCTCTATGAACACAGCTAGTGGAGGTGATGGAATTCCAGTTGAGGTATTTCAAATTCAAAAAAGATGATGCTGTGAAAGTGCTGCAGTCAATATGCCACCAAATTTGGAAAAAACTCAGCAGTGGTCACAGGACTGGAAAAGGTTAGTTTTCTTTCCAATCCCAAAGAAAGGCAATGTCAAAGAATATACAAACTTTTGCACAAGTAATGCTCAAAACTCTCCAAGTTAGGCTTCAACAGTACACGAACCAAGAACTTCCAGATATTCAAGCTGCATTGAGAAAAGGCAGAGGAACCAGAGATCAAATTGCCAACATCTGCTGGATCATAGAAAAAGCAAGAGAATTCCAGAGAAACATCTACTTCTTCTTCATTGGCTATGCTAAAACCTTTGACTGTGTGGATCACACCAAACTGGAAAATTCTTCAAGAGATAGGAATACCAGACCACATACCTGCCTAATGAGAAACCTGTACATAGGTCAAGAAACAACAGTTAGAAATGGACATGGAACAATGGACTTGTTCCAAATTGGGAAAGGAGTACTTCAAGGCTGTATATTGTCAGCCTGCTTATTTAACTTCTGTGCAGGGTATATCATGTGAAATGCTGGGCTGGATGAAGCACAGCTAGAATCAAGATTGCTGGGAGAAACAGCAATAACCTCAGATATGCAGATGACACTACCCTTATGGCAGAAAGTAAAGAAGAACTGAAGAAGCTCTTGATGAAAATGAAAGAAGAAAGTGAAAAAGCTAGCTTAAAACTCAAGATTCAAAAAACAAAGATAATGGCATCTGGTCTCATTATTTCATGGCAAATAGATAGGGAAACAATGGAAATAGTGACAAACTTTATTTTCTTGGACTTCAAAATCACTGCAGATGTTGACTGCAGCCATGAAATTAAAAGACACTTCTTAAAAGAAATGCTTTGACCAACCTACATACCATATTAAAGCAGAGACATAACTTTCCAACAAAGGTCTGTCTAGTCGAAGCTATGGTTTTTCCAGTAGTCATATATTGATGTTGGGCCATAAATAAGGCTGAATTGGACTACAAAGAAAGCTGAGCACTGAAGAATTGATGCTTTTGAACTGTGGTGTTGAAGAAGACTCTTGAGAGTTCCTTGAACTGCAAAGAGATCAAACCATTCAAACCTTAAGGTAATCAATCCTGAATATTCACTGGAAGGACTGTGCTGAAGCTGAACCTCCAATACTTTGGCCACCTAATGTGAAGAGTTCACACATTAGAAAAGACCCTAATGTTGGGAAAGATTGAGGGCAGGAGGAGAAGGGGACGACAGAGGATGAGATGGTTGGATGGAATCACCAACTCAGTGGACATGAATTTGAGCAAACTCTGGGAGATGGTGAAGGACAGGGAAACCTTGTGTGCTGTAGTCCATGGGGTTGCAAAGAATCAGACGTGATGGAGGGACTGAACAATAACAACAACAATAAGATAATAAACATTACTTCTCTATTACTCCAGAGAAAGTAGGTTCCACAATCCTATATAGGCAAAAGACACACTGCAAATGTGTCAGGGTTGTTTGTGTATGTGTGTGTGTACTGCACGTGGGAACCACAATATATATCTGTGGGGTTACTGAGCTGAAACACAAAAGTTGAAGTATCCTTTGCCCAGAGTTATCTAGCCTTTTCATTCTGTCTCCTGGGAAATTTACATATTCTAATCATGAAATCTTGGCCATGTGCTGATTAAGGCATATGTTTCTATGGTTCAGTTAAGGTATACTGAAAAGCTCTGAGATTCTGAATGTGCAATTATTGAGAATAGCTGGTCCCAAAGAAGCTAATGAGAGTAACTCTCAACAGACAGTGTCTGGAAACAAGGTTATTTTAATCAACATAAGTAGCAGTAAGTAAACCATGATATAACAAGTCCCTTCATAGATCTCATTTACTTAGAGAGGGAGGAATACTAATAAAATAAAAGCAAGCCATATTGGAATACAAATAACATTTAATGTTTCAAAATATACTAACTGAGAACCAATCATACTGGAGCGGGCTGCCATTTCCTTCTCCAGCGGATCGTCCCAACCCAGGGATCGAACCCACATCTCCTGCATTGCAGACAGACACTTTACCGCCTGAGCCACCAGGGAAGCCCATGCAACATTCTAATTTATTTAATAGCTCCATTGTCATGATCAGGCTAGAGAGCACATTATGTTAAGCACTACAATATACACACATTGCAACTATTTTCAGCAGTAGGAGCAAATTGTCAGTAGCAGCAAAACTGCATTGTAATATTCACAGGTAGCATTAAAGTCAAAGTAAAGTTGCTTACAAAGGACCACGGTCCTGGCTTACACTGCAGTGCCTAGTGGAGTGCCAGGTCCTGCTGCCCGACTCACATCCAAATTACTATCTGTTGTCAGCAGTCTGACAGAACCACCTTTTCTCCCATCACATCTGGAGCTCAACTGACGTTATTTGGAAAAGATACCAATGGTAATGCAGAATGAGACGGTCCTCAAACCACAATGTACTACTTCAGCTGGAAGTTGAAAGCCCCAATCTTCACTCAATCTCAGATACACTCAAAGATACTTGTGGATTATTAGAGATCATCATATGCCATCTATTTGGCTTAATGCCAAGGTTTATCTGCTTTATTTCAACATTTTAATAGAATGAGCTCTTTCAGAGAGATAAGAGTATAAAAGAAGTAAAGTCACTCAATCGTGTCCGACTCTTTGCGACCCCATGGACTGTAGCCCACCAGGCTCCTCCATCCATGGAATTTTCTAGGCAAAAGTACTCGAGTGGGTTGCCATTTCCTTCTCCAGGAGTCTTCCCAACTCAGGGATCAAACTCGGGTCTCCCACACTGTGAGCAGATGCTTTACCGTCTGAGCCACCAGGGAATCCCATTAAGAGTATAAGGAAAGAAAATTATACCATCAGCCTATTGGGCTGGTTCCTTTAGACAGAGAACATACGGCCACAGATCTTTTAAAAGCTAAAATACATTTAATAGTACATAATTATTATTCCCATTTTAAAAATTAGGAAGTTGAAGGCCTTTCTTAGCCTTTTCTTGGAGGGTTTAACAGAAAACTCAGAATTTCCACACATGAACATAATCGATTTTCTGACACAGAATTAACATAACTGATTTGACAGTCAGTTCTCAACTGTAAATTATGTAAGATAATTGACAGTCAAGCTTATTTAACATAAAGCAAACTATAACACCATTTTCTTTTAAAAATAATAATTTAATTTTAACTAGATTTTGCTTCAATTTTGTCCCAAAAGGAAAATCAATTTTTATAAAAACTAAATTTCTTTACAACACAGTGTTTTTCTCCAAGAGTCAAGAATCAAAAAAAAATAGATAGTACCAAATATAGGTGTAGGGAGGGTAGAGGTTAGAGAAAAGGTTAAGAACAGAAATAGAAAACAAACTTATGGTTTCCAAAGGGTAAGGTGGAGAGGAGGGATAAATTGGGATTTGGGGATTAATAGATATATATTACTATGTGTAAATTTGATAAACAACAAGAACCTACAGTTTAGCACAGGGAGCTTCACTCAAGTATTCTTTAATTACCTAAATGGGAAAAGAATTTGAAAAAGAATAGATACGTGTATATGTATAACGGAATCACTTTGCTATAAACCTGAAACTAACACAACATGTGTTAACAGCTACACTCCAATATAAAATAAAAATTAAAAAAGAGGAACAAAAATAGAATTAGAGACAGAGATGGAAGTAACTTTCACATAGCACCCTTGTATAGACCATGGGAAAGGCAAGGAGGCACAGAGTTTAGGTTGGTTCAATTGTAAGACCAAAACAAGAACTTAGGAAGCAGAATCTCTTACCCTGAAAAATTCCTTGGTGGAGCCAGAGTCTA
Source organism: Aepyceros melampus (assembly GCA_006408695.1). NCBI lineage: Eukaryota > Metazoa > Chordata > Mammalia > Artiodactyla > Bovidae > Aepyceros > Aepyceros melampus. The sequence continues at coordinate 187,448 of SJXQ01002023.1, read as the reverse complement.
ATGTTCCATAAGCAATTTCTGTTTGCTTAGAAAGATCCTCGGCACTTTCGATGGGAGACACCATCCTCTCTACAGTCAGGAAGGCAGCTAGATTAGCCGTGTAGGAGGAGATTATGATCAGGGTAAAGAACCACCAACTCCTCCAACAATGCGCCCAGACAGGGATCTGATAACAAGTACGAAATGGATTTGTAAAGTGAAATGAATGACCTCATAAGGAAACAAGTTAGCAGTATTATGCAAATGTTGATTTACAGGGAAATATTTGATTTCATACTTTTCAATATATCAGCTAGTTCATGAAATTTAAAATTATTAAAACTTCTGGGCAAGAATTACAGATTCACTATATCTGATGAACTATCCAGAGGCAAAAACTTTAGATTCCTGAAATTCTTTCCGAGTTATCATGGCTACATGTGTAATCTTGAAACACGCAATTTCAAGAAATGTGCAAATAATCTATCCAATGCTTACAATATTTTATCCACTCATGATATATCTAAACAAAGAAGAGAATCTAAGATCAACAGCAAACTCTGAAAAATGCTGACAAACAAAATCAAATATCAAAAATAAAAGTATGCACCATAGGTATGGCTTTTTTTTAATCTTACTGTTTCTTTTTTTTCTTTTATTATTTATTATTATTTTTTTACTTTACAATATTTTATTGGTTTTGCCATACATCAACATGAATCCGCCACGGTACGGCTTTAAACACCAAAGATACCCTCCATTTAATCCATCCAATGAAGTTTCAAAACCCTCAAAAAAGGTCTAAAATTTCATTAGGATTTTGTATGTATAGAAACGTAGATTTTAGAAATAGTACAGGATAGAAATGGAAGAAAATGAAACTACAGAGTATGACACAAAATATAATTCTTAACAAACAAAATCTGATGCTTCAGGCAAAAACTGTTATATCCCTGTTCCTTTGTGCATCCTGCTTAAGGAAAAAAGAAAACTGAAGAAAAACAAATCAGACATTTAAAAGTTTGCCAAAATATAAATTCTTAGTTTGAAAAACAATAAAAATATTTCTGTGACCATAAATTCTTACATAAAATACTTTTCAAAAGCTTGATTTACTTTAAACCTTATATAGGTAAGTATAGATATGTAGGTATAGAAATACATAAGTATAAATATGTAATATAGAAGTAGATATATAGGGTTTTATTTGGTAAGATTTGGTGGGGTTCCACATAGAAAAGTATTTGAGTAATATTAAAAAAATATTTTTTCTCTTTTGTTAATAACTCTATTATGTCTAACAATAAATCCTTCTATAGTGAAGAGGTAACACTTCTAAAACTTTAAATTATGTAAATGTGCCAATTTATGACCTAAACTAAATTTCCTCACAATTAATAATAAGAAATACACCTTTTGACAAAACACAGATATTATATCAATTATCAGGTACCATCTGTATAATAAACTACTCGAGAAGTGAAGAAAAGCAGTGAAGCTAAAAGTAAAGATTTTTTAAATAAAAACATCTGCTGCTAAAATAATAGAGAAAAGGAAACTTGACAATCAATGAAAAATAAAAACAATATGATGAAGAGCCTTTACCAGTATCTAAGAGATGCAAAAAATTCAACAAATATGATAGAATGGAAAAAGTTAATTCTCACATATTCTGAAAAGGATATTAAGTACATCTTAGATTTGAAGAAACTCTATGTAGACAAAGCCACTCTCAAACTGTTCACTATTTACTCCATCACAACAGAATGTATAATTGTCATCTCATGTAACTTGCATTTAAGAGGGTAGATTCGGCCTAAGCCCTTGAAATGGATCTCATTGCCTTGGACAGTATACATTGCAGATTTATTTGCAATATATTTTAGAATCATTTTTATAAATCATTCTGTTTCAGTTGTAAGGTAAACACAAGTTAAAGACATAATGTTGCTCCCTAATCCAGTATTTATGTCATAATTAATTAAATATGCTCATTTTTTGAAGTATGCAAGATAACCATCAAAGCTTATATAACTTGTGCATCATTCAAAACAGAAAATTATTGAGCAATTAGTTATTTACTTTTAAGTGTTTTCCAAGGATGAACTAATGCTTCTGAATGAGTTCCTGAGAAATTTTAAGTATAGGAGCAAATTAAGCGTTATATTTTATGGTGACAGATAAAAATGGTTTCTCTTATAAAAATAAAACTTTCATCTCTCAGTGTCTTCACTAAAGCAGCAAATATATATACATATTCTATCATTTTTCTAATCTCTATTAAATAACTAGTTTAACAATGAAATCTTTTAATCATTTGAATCACTTAAGGATATTGGGGGAGAAAGCAGAAGTAAGCCAGAGAATGAGTCAACTTTCCATCTTTTTGCTCTCATAATTCTGTGGTCGTAGTCTTCACAAAACTATAGTTATACTCTAAACCTAATTTCAGGCAATGACCAATTCACTTCATGTAATCATTCTAGATTAAAATTTCAATGTGTTCTATTCATATAAATAAAATAGTTCTTTATCATATTTTATTGAGAAAAAGATGATAAATATCTTTAAAATATTTAAAGAGCATATATAAAGTGATCTGTGCATTTCATGCATTACTATTAATATTATTTTAGATACTAAGCTGCTCTATCCTTTCCTAGAATTATCATCATTGCATTCTAAAACATGATAGCTTGGTTCCTTTAAAAAATCCTTAAATTTTCCAATATTAGGCAGCATGTTCAATTATCAAATGCACATATAGCCATAAATTGAAAGGTGCATATGCTGAAAAATTTTAATAAAGTGAATTCTCCTTACATATATGTATATGTCTATACATATATATCCCATGGCAAATAAAAGATAACAAGGAAAAACATGTTATCTAAAATTGATATATCTTACCAGGAAATAAAAATTATTACATGTGAAAGTGTCGTGAGTCATGATTCATGAATGAAATCATAAGCAAATAAAAATGGTCATATTTTAGGAAGCAGGCTTTGTTAAAATTTGAATGTCAATATGTCACGGTGGACCCTGGAAAAACACAGATTGTTAAACGTGGGTTGTACTCCAGCCCCTATGTATAAATGTGTTTTCTGCTCCTCGACAAGCACTGGACACCCCAAAGAGTGACCTTCAGAGATCTGATACGTAAGGAGCAAGGCAAACACGCCTGAGAGTTCATCGATCAGAACCTAGGTCAGTATGTCCTTGTCATAACGAAACTTCATAAGTTTCTCCTGCTTATTTACAAGGCAGAGGATAGTTTGTGAAACTTTAGGATAATTGCCTTATATCTCAGGGCTATGGTAACATCAAATTTCAGTAACCTTCTTTCCAAGATGAATCATTTCTTTATTACTTATGAACCAGAATGTTCTCTGAGATTCCAATCTGGTTAGTATTTTTCTTTTTCAGCATTAGAAACTTCTCTTTATGTCTTTAATGTAAATCAGATAAACTAAATATAGAGACAGAACTATGAGTCTTGTTTTATCAGAGATCATCATAATCATAAATATATGATAATTATTATCATACATTATTTGTGATAATTATGTCTCTCTCTATATGCAGTCCAAATACCCTTGGTTTGGTTCTAATATAGTGCAGTTCCATAGAGAGGCCACAGAAAGCTTGATGGAATTAAGAGTTTCAGATCCACAAAGTTCATAAAGACATTCCATACTATTGGAAAAGTAAGTTATTGATACTTTCTGCAAACATGATATATTTCCTTTACCTCTCTGGGGGAGTAAATAAAAAGACTGTAAAAGATACAAAATGTGTTTTGAGTTTCACATATAGTTTTTTGAAGTTAATTATTCTCAGCCCCCAAATGCTCAAAAACTAACAGTAATGAAATAGCATTTAAAAAGCCACTGCCTCTACTAGTTATTAAGATATCCCATAGACTCAAAGGAGGGTAATTGAACCCAAATTAAAATGCACCAGCAGATCAATAATCATTTAGGCTTTAAATGTGAAACTAATCACATCAGGAAAAGTACCTCAGACATGGCTATTATTCTGACTTATATATGCAACATGCACAAAGGCAATGTGTGTTTTGTGATATATTTATTCTATTTAGGCATTATAGGGCAGGAATTAAAACATCATGTAACTGGAGGTGTATGAATTTATTCCATCCTGTGTGCATTACTATTTAATATGGCACAAATATTTGTAATGAATCAGTCATCATTCCAACTATTTATTTTTAGATACTTGAAAGTATTTTATCATACATTCTTTTCAACTCAGCAACCTAACCTTTAAAAAACAAATTTTGTAAATATTTCTCCCATATCATTTCTATGAACTAATAACAACAACAAAACAAAAAGATGGGATGTGTGAAATGAAGTTTTGTCGCTTTTTAGTTAGTAAGTAATGTTGCCCATTTTCCCAAATACAGGTCTGTGGATCAACACACAGATGACTGTAAAATGAGAATATGCAGCAAAAACACGGTACCCCTCCAAGAAGGCATGTAATGATAGGAACCTTATGCATTTTACAGCCTCTCCATGGTGTGTACAATTTCACCAGGGAAATACAGGACCAACATTCAAAGAACATTGCTCAAATATTTCACAGGCTTACGCCGATGGTAAAAGTCTGTCCTTAAGAGTCTTACACTGCTTGGACAGACAGCCGGCCGCTGCTAACTTCTTTACAGTGAATTCATAAACACCATGAATGTCCACTCGAGACCTAAAATGCACAAAGTTGAAGCAGGCGAGTAACCAACCTTGGCGAAATATCGCATCCTTGCTGCATAAAGGCACCCAAGGAAAACCAGAGACTATTAAAAATCCCAAATTCATTAGTTGATTCACTACTTTGTGTTTCTCTTCCATCTTCAAATTCCTCAGTGTGCCACTCGTAGGGGCTAAATCTGCTGACCAGGAATAAAACTACACTGACCCCAATGTAGGCAAAAACAATGCACATCCAGATCTCATAGGCTAAAGGATCAAGAAAGGAAAACACTCCTGGTTTGGACTTCTGAGGCTTCTTGATCATGATAGAGATCCCGAGGCTCATAAAGGGCTTTGAGAAATCGATCACCTCCTCTCTCACAAGGGTGATGGTTAACGGAGCGATTGCAATATCAGCTTTCTGCAAGGGAAACAAAGGACAGTAATAGAACCAGGACTCCCAGTCAGGAAGGAATCATAGTTATGCTATTGGATCAATGGGTAGGACAAGGAAGGAAATCAGGATATAGGAATGAATGTTTCCCTGGTGAATCCCAGGAAATAATAAACAGAAGGAAAGCAGTTTGTTCCCCAAATATGCCTCAATAAATACAGAGAACCCCCTTCTGGCTTGACTATGAGAAATACATCTGTATCCATGCTTTTGAGATCTTTGAAAAATGCACATGGCCCATGGGCTTCAAGACAGATGAAGCCTGTCTCCATTTGCATGTTTGCTTCTGACTTTATCCCTCATCTTCAAATGTTTACAAGGAAACAAGGCAGAATTCCTAGAGTAATGTGGGAAACCAACAACCTCAGATGTTGGTACTTTGCATGGAAGTCAAGCATTCCCTCAACAAGAGTTCAAATGAAATGATTTTATCTGTAAGAAGAGTGGTACTTACCCCATATACAAGTTCTCCAACCATCCCATTCCAAATTTTCGTGTCTGCATCCCTGGCCCCATACTTGCCATCCCCAACAATGGTCAACTTGTATTTGAACCCACAGTGTTTGGCGATTTCTGCAGCCAAGTCAACACAATAGCCCTCATATCGCTCATTGCCTTCAAGCATCTCATGATTTTTCTTCATCATAACATAGGGGGATTCCTATACAGAAAGAAAGCACTTTAGGTGATCAAATCAGCTGTATTCATTATCTGCTCTCATTGATTCAAATTTTCTTGTTTAATTATTTTTAATTATTACTTGTTAGCTAGAGACATTGTAGAATACAGATAGTGGAAAATATGAGGAAAATTAATAATAACATTTCTGAACAAAGATTCTCATACATCTTTCATTATATTTCATTAATATGGCTTGTACCTGGCCATACCAAGTAAACAAGAGACTCAAAAGTTGGTATATCCCCATGTCATGTTTGTAGTTCTTAAGGCTTGCTGAAAAATAATGTGGTTCAACATCTGTTTCAGTTAACTCAGGATTCACTACTGTCTTGTTCTAAATTAGGGCTACCTTGACTGCAAAGAACCATCATTCACCCAAAACCCTGTATCACTACTAGTTCAAGGACAAGGTTCATGTTCTAATCAGGTCCGTGGCAGTGATGTGCAGACTGAAAAGGTTGTTGCCGTGGTGATTACAGATGCTACCCTCTCAGACTTGAGATCGAATTTCCTTTATGAGATAATATCCTAGAATTATGCTACACAGATAGCTAGAGAGTAGCATTCTTCTGCAAACACCATAAAGAACTATGAAAAAATGTCATAACACCAGCCTAATTTTCTCCACTGGAAAGTGACACTAAGCATATGTGGGGCCCAGTGAGATAGTTCTCAATAGCATGACTAAGACAAAAATCCTCAAATACCTAGCTTACATTTATTAAGACTTTCAAAGTGCCAACCAATGTTCTTATTCAAATCCCTTACTAGCCTAACTATATTTTCTTCTCAATATTGTTACCATAATCAATCACACCAATTCACTGCATCAGGGATTAGTCAAACAAAATAAGGCTATTTTGTTGCAAAATCCTACACTATTAGTGAACCCCATTTCATTTCCTCCATTTCATTCTATCAACAGCTTGTCATGATGACCTACATCTAACCATCTATCCAGAGCCTCAGTGTTCAAGATCCAGTTCAATGCTGTTACTTAGCACTAGCTACATGCCAATTACTATGTGGAGACTTGGGGTTAAAAACAAAGGAGGTCACCCTTGTCTTTCAGAAGTTCCCCTTTCCATAGGAAGATAGAGAAGCTGACATTAAACCATATATTAATAACAAATGTAAGGACAGAACTGATACCATTATTAAACCATGTAACAAATGTAAGGCCAGAATGGACCCAGAATAGTGTGGAAGTGGAAAGGTGAAACATTGATGGAATACAAGGAAGGCTCTTCCAGACTTTCCCCAGATGTTCACACGTGTAAGCATCATATTATGCATGCTCAATCGCTCAGTCATGGCTGACTCTTTGTGACCCCAAGCTCCTCTGCTCATGGGATTATATCCTGGCAAGGATACTGGAGTGGGTTGCCATTTCCTCCTCCAGGGAATCTTTCCCACCCAGGGATCAAACCCACATCTCCTGAAACTCCTGGCAAGGAGTTCTTTTCTACTGAGCCACCTGGGAAGCCCCAAACACCAGGTTATGAATTATCTATAAAGCTAAAGTTCATTCTTGAAGTGGAGAGGAAATATTTTGAGTGCTTTAGCTCATTTGTAATCCCTTTAAACAGAATAACATGCAATGAATGACTGAAACATTCAAAAGCATCACCATATCAGTTATTATCCTAAAATATAAGCAGAAAAGACTCTGATTCTGGGAGGGATTGGGGGCAGGAGGAGAAGGGGATGACAGAGGATGAGATGGTTGGATGGCATCACTAGATGGCTGTGAGTCTGAGTGAACTCCGGGAGACGGTGATGGACAGGGAGGCCTGGCGTGCTGTGATTCATGGGGTCGCAAAGAGTTGGACACAACTGAGTGACTGAACTGAACTGAATTGAATTGAAGCAGAAAAAATAGTTGGCAGATGTTTTTCTTAAGAAAAAATAATGTCAAACAGAGGCATATGTAGCTAATTACCAAAATAGTAGTGACAACAACTGTCTTATTCTCAAGCCCAGAAGTATCATTTCCAGAAGGGAGTTCAGTGAGGGTAACAACCATTTTATCAACTTCGCTCCAGTATCCGATCTGCAAAAAGACACAGAAAGAGTGCACTTGGGTACACAGCCTTTCTATTACCAAAGCACTGAGTTACTTTCAAACCCATGTCTGAATCTGAAATTACACCTATCCTAACTACACTTGTCTTAAACACATAGCTTTAAAAATCCTAGCCATGGCAATTAGAGAAGAAAAAAGACATATATCTTTTAGGTAGGTGAATCAAATAAGACTAGAAAGGCGCTACAAAAACCATTCCTAAAAACAGATTGTCTCTTCATGTTCACTTTTCATATTCCCCAAAGGTAACTTTCATGGGTGTGATCGTATAGAAACATGAAATTCAAACAATGGCATTTTAGCCATAACAGAAGAAAAAACATGTTGACTTGAAAGTTACATGCACATTTCACCAGCTATGTCTGGTCTCCAGAGCCATAATCTTTCAGCTATATTCTTTTTCTTTTCATTAAAGTCTTTCTACCTCTGTCTAAAAAAAAAATGTATAATTGTTTTATTCATAGTTAAAATTATTTCAGTATTATTTACCAGAAATAGATCTTATTTAGAAAAAAGATTTTAAAATATATGTTTCTGGAGTTGTGGAGTCCATCCATGTGAATACATGTCTCCAGGACTCTGGAAGATGAGGTGGTGGGTCCATTAACCACCTCCTCACACAGAGAGAAAGCCCTCAATTCACTAATGATTTACCTTCCGGGGCCCATTCGTTTTAAGCTCCATGATGTTAATTGTATAATTTATTCTTTTTCCATTCTGGTCAAACTTGATATTTCCTGAAAGACCTTCAACCTGCACCTAATGAGGAAATGGGAAAGGATACAGTTACAAATTCACTTCAACCAGACACAAACTGCTTGACCAGAGGACTCTCCCAGGAGGCAAGTCAAGAAAATGCCACTCATTAGTTTTCTTTTTTTCTTCCACCTACCTTTGTGTAGGTAGGAAATAATATTCCCTCTACATAAAACAGAAGGTATAAGATAAGAATGAATAATTCAGCAGGAGAAAAATAGTGGCCACCCTTAAGTTGCATCGCAATCATTTTGAGTGACTGACCTGTTTGAGGGCCCTTTCTATTTCTACACCTTGTCCCCAGGGCACCGCTGGGTTTGCCAGACAGTCTCCTGCATTTCCTCTTCTGGAGATTTCAATTCTCTGCTTCCGTAAGTTTCGAAAAGCTTCAGTCATCACTTGAACTGCGTCATATGTCAGAGCAGAAGTATACTGAAAAGTATCACACATTTCATAAGAATGGGAGACAATTCAATGACTTCCTGTGCACTGGCTAACAGAATTCCAGTTGTCCACATACGTGCCATATCAGAGTCTAAGAATTTAGACACAATTTCTACTTCTAGAACCCTCAGAATCTAAGAGGAGTAGTATAGAATATTGGAACTATGGATTGTCCCCTTGATTCTAAACATTTCAATTATATTAACAACTCATCTACTCAAGCTGATGTTTTCTAGTTGTGTTGAGTTTCCATTTTTCCAACTAGTTTCTCATTGCAGTATCACTTTATGGCCTGATTTGGTGATACATGGAATTATGAACTTAACAAAACAATATTTCTCCACTGTCTGAAGAGAGATTCAACTGGAAATATGGGAAGAAAAGTGATTAATTTCAGGATCTTTACTCTCTAATTCCATCCTAGTGATGCTCAAATAGATCTGCAGTGTTCTATCTTTGGGGCGTTTGTTTTTAAACTTCCCTAGGTGATCATGATAATCAATGAGAAGAACCACCACACTTCATGATTTCTATGTCCCCTCATGCTTTAATAATCTATGATAATATTGGTTCCAAGCTTATGATATTCAGATCTCAGTGGGGCAGCAGGATTATTTTAGGAACTGAGGGTCAAACAGAAAATAAATACTACATGAAATAACTACTACAGAAAATAACTAAGCACCATCATGGGCTGGCTAAGTATTCCAACCCAGGGATCAAACTCAGGTCTCCTGCATTGCAGACAGATTCTTTATCATCTGAGCCACCAGGAAAGCCCAAGAATACTGGAATGGGTAGCCTATCCCTTCTCCAGGGGATCTTCCTGACCCAGGAATTGAACCGGGGTCTCTTGCATTGCAGGAAGATTGTTTACCAGCTGGGCTACCAAGGAAGCCCCCTGTGTATATACTACCATGTATCAAGGTATGATGCCACAGTCAGTAATGATAAATCACATTTTAACATAAAAGCTTTACTAACTGCTGAGAAAATTTCTTTATTCAGTATTACTTTAATCTTTAGGTAACAAGTACAGTGAAACTTGGGGAAAAGCCACAGTTTCACACTGACTCCACCTCTCTCATCCTCTTGAGGACATTTTTTTTTTCTGCAGATATACTGTTAACACCTCACATCAGCCTTTTTTCTCTACTGGATCATCTCTAATAGCAAATCCACTGCTCCAATATCTCCTACTACCAATAAGGAGGAAAGAAATACATAGGTAGGTAGATAAATAGGTGGGTGATGATGATAATAATGATGATGATGAATGGTTAGATAACTGCTTATTAGGTTCCTATACCCCTTCAATTTCCATCATCTTTTTTCTGTTTCTTTCACAGGAATATTTGTTAAGACAAATTTTATAAATTTTCACACCAACTCTCCTTGCTCTCTCTATGTGATGTCATTCATTCTATGGCTTTAAATTACATCCAGATGCCCAAACGTGACTTCCTCAGCAGTACCCTTCATGCCCAGCCCACCCTCGATCACTTTCCTTCATGTGGCCTTGTTTATTACCTTCATATTCACGACCAGTATCTGAGTATCCTCTTCATGTATTCTCTGTCTAATTGATCTCTTCTCCCCACTAGAACAGTTACTCTAAGGAAGTAGAAAACTTATTTGTGACCACTGAATTCTCAGAGCTCAGGGCACATTGGGCACACTTAAGAGACTTACTTAGAAGGAAGGGAAGCAGGGAAGAAGGAAGGAAAAAGGGAAGGAGGGAAGAAAAAACAGAGAGAGGGAGGAAGGAAAGAAGGCAGGTCAGAAATCTTCATACAGATTCTATCTTTACAGGATTCACTTTCCCTCCCAGTTCAGTGAAAAGACATATTAACAGAAAATTGCAATATACCATTCAGTTCAGTTCAGTTGATCAGTTGTGTCCAACTCTTTGCGACCCCATGGATTTCAGCACGCCAGGCTTCCCTGTCCATCATCAACTCCCAGAGCTTGCTCAAACTCGTGTCCATCGAGTTGGTGATACCATCCAACCATCTCATCCTCTGTCATCACCTTCTCCTCCTGCCTTCAATCTATCCCAGCATCAGGGTCTTTTCCAAGGAATCAGTTCGTCTCATCAGATGGCCAAAGTATTGCAGTTTCAGCTTCAACATCAGCCCTTTCAATGAATATTCAAGACTGATTTCCTTTAGGAAGGACTGGTTGGATCTCCTTCCAGTCCAAGGGACTCTCAAGAGTCTTCTCCAACACCACAATTCAAAGCATCAATTCTTTGGCACTCGCTTTCTTTATAGTCCAACTCTCACATCCACACATGACTACTGAAAAAACCATAGCTTTGACTAGATGGACCTTTGTCGGCAAAGTAATGTCCCTGCTTTTTAATATGCTGTCTACGCTGGTCATAGCTTTTCTTCTGAGGAGAAAGTGTCTTTTAATTTAATGGCTGTAATCACCAACTGCAGTGATTTTGGAGCCCCCCAAAATAAAGCCTCTCACTGTTTCCACTGTTTCCCCATCTATTTGGCATGAAGCGATGGGACTGGATGCCATGATCTTCCTTTCTGACTATTGAGTTTTAAGCTAGCTTTTTCACTCTCTTCTTTCACTTTCATCAAGAGGCTCTTTAGTTCTTCTTCATTTTCTGCCATATAGGTGGTGTCATCTGTGTATCTGAAGTTATTGATATTTCTCCCGGAAATCTTGATTCCAGCTTGTGCTTCATGCAGCCTGGCATTCTGCATGATATATGTTTCATATAAGTTAAATAAACAGGGTGACAATATATAGCCTTGATGTATTCCTTTCCCTATTTTGAACCAGTCTTTTGTTCCATGTCTGGTTCTAACTGTTGCTTCTTGATCTGCATACAGATTTCTCAGAAGGCAGGTCAAGTGGTCTGGTATTCCCATCTCTTGAAGAATTTTCCACAAGTTTGTTGTGATCCACACAATCAAAGGCTTTGGCATAATCAATAAAGTGGATGTAGATGTTTTCTGGTATTCTCTTGCTTTTTTGATGATCCAGTGGATATTGGCAATTTGATCTCTGGTTCTTCTGCTTTCTCTAAATCCAGCTGGAACATCTGGAAGTTCATGGTTCAAGTACTATTGAAGTCTAGCCTGAAGAATTTCTAGCATTACTTTGCTAGCGTGTGAGCTGAGTGCAATTGTGCAGTTGTTTGAACATTCTTGGCATTGCCTTTCTTTGAGATTGAAATGAAAAATGACCTTTTTGAATCCTGTGGCCACTACTGAGTTTTCCAAATTTGCTGGCATATTGAATGCAACACTTTTACAGCATATCATTTAAGATTTTAAATAGCTCAACTGTAATTCCATCACCTCCACTAGCTTTGTTCATAGTGATGCTTTCACAGACTCACTTGACTTCGCATTCCAGGATGTCTAGGTGAGTGATCACACCATCGTGGTATCTGGGTCATGAAGACCTTTTATGTATAGTTCTTCTGTGTATTTCTGCTACCTCTTCTTAATGTCTTCTGCTTCTGTTAGGTCCATGCCGTTTCTGTCCTTTATTGTGCCCATCTTTGCATGAAATATTCCCTTGGTATCTCTAATTTTTTTGAAGTGATTCTAGTCTTTCCCATTCTAGTGTTTTCCTCTATTTCTTTGCATTGAGCATTGAGGAAGGCTTTCTTATCTCTCCTGGCTATTCTTTGGAACTCTGCATTCAGATGGATATACCTTTGCTTTTTTCCTTTGCCTTTAGCTTCTCTTCTTTTCTCAGCTATCAGTAATGCCTCCTCAGACAACCATTTTGCCTTTTTGCACTTCTTTTTTTGGGGATGGTCTTGATCACTGCTTCCTGTACAATGTCATGAACCTCCATCTATAGTTCTTCAGGCACTCTATCACATCTAATCCCTTGAATCTATTTGTGACTTCCACTGTATAATCACGGGATTTGATTTAGGTCATACCTGAATGGTCTAGTGGTATTCCCTACTTTTTTCAATTTAAGTCAACTTGGCAATAAGGAGTTCATTATCTGAGCCACAGTCAGCTCCCGGTCTTGTTTTTGCTGACTGTACAGAGCTTCTCCATCTTTGGCTACAAAGAATATAATCAATTATTTCAGTATTGACCATCTAGTGATGTCCATGTGTAGAATCTAATATACCATTTAGTGTTATAAATTGATCCAATGTTTGATAGATATTTTTCTTGCTTATTTTTTAATATGAGAGCTGTTACAATAAGGCAAACAAGAAAGTAACTTATGTAGTATAAATTAGCACCTCCCTGAATCTAGAAATTGTTTAATATATCACATTTTTAGTGTTAAAAAAGGAGTGTGAAGTTTTATTATAATTTTTTCATGAATAGTTTAGGTGAAATAGTTTCATTTTATCACATGAATGAATCAAATTTGATGGGAAAGTGATAGGAGGAAAGAAGAAAAAGAAAATGATTTTGAGACCACAGGACTGTGACTGATGCTGTTAACGATAAGATATACACATTTATTGCTAAATTTTCTTAAGCAATGTCACTGCAGGGATATACATGAGCCCTTCTTCACAAATCTACATTATCTCTTGGATGGCTGCACTTTAGTTTCCTGGAAATAACCCTACTAGATGGACCTAAATCAAACTGATCTCTATTTTCCTCCCAAATCTGCAACCTCTTCCTTCAAACTGTACAAGCAAGAAATTAGTAAAATACACTGTGTTATATACCCATGTGAAAGTGAAAATCAGTCGTGTCCAACTCTTGGCTACCCAAAGAACCATACAGTCCATGGAATTCTCCAGGCCAGAATACTGGAGTGAGTAGCCTTTCCCTTTTCCAGGGATCTTCCCAACCCAGGGATACCCGGTCTCCCACATTGCAGGTGGATTCTTTACCAGCTGAGCCGCCAGGGAAACCCAAGAATACTGGAGTAGGTAGCCTATCCCTTCTCCAGGGCATCTTCCCAACCCAGAAATCAAACCGGTGTCTCATGCATCAGAGGTGGATTCTTTACCAACTGAGCTATCAGGAAAGCCTTCCATGTAGGCCATCTGTACTCCTGGATTGAAACTGTAATTTCTGGGAGCCTCTCCTAAGAAAACATTCTCAAATACAGAGAACTTTCATACAAGGGTATTAATTTCAACATCATTCATAATGTGCAAAAACTATAAGGAATCTATGAGAATAAAAGAATGTTTAAAAACTATGCTTTCTGTGGAAAGCATATGTGAAGATATGTGTGGAAGCATATATGTGGAAGCATTATGTGAACATTAGCTTCCCTGGTGACTCAGATGGTAAAGAATCCATCTGCAATGAAGGAGATCTGGGTTTGATCCCTGGGTTGGGAAGATCCCCTGTAGAAGGAATAGCTATCCACTCCAATATTCTGACCTAGAGAATTCCGTGGACTGTATAGTCCATGGGGTCACAAAGAGGTGACCCCACATGACTGATTGACTTTCACTTTTACTATGCAAGCAATAAAAAGTTTTATTAATGATGGTTATGTTTATCATAGCACTGTTTATAATAACCAGGACATGGAAGCAACCTAGATATCCATCAGCAGACGAATGGATAAGAAAGCTGTGGTACATATACACAATGGAATATTACTCAGCCATTAAAAAGAATACATTTGAATCAGTTCTAATGAGGTAGATGAAACTTGAGCTTATTATACAGAGTTAAGTAAGCCAGAAAGAAAAACACCAATACAGTATACTAACACATATATATGGAATTTAGAAAGATGGTAACGATAACCCTGTATGCAAGACAGAAAAAGAGACACAGATATATGGAACAGTCTTTTGGACTCAATGGGAGAGGGAGAGGGTGGAATGATTTGGGAGAATGGCATTGAAACATGTATAATATAATATATGAAATGAATCGCTAGTCTAGGTTCGATGCAGGATACAGGATGCTTGGGGCTGGTGCACTGGCACAACCCAGAGGGATGGTACAGGGAGGGAGGTGGGAGAGGGGTTCAGGATGGGGAACACGTGTACATCCATGGCAGATTCATGTTGATGTATGGCAAAACCAACACAATATTGTAATTAGCCTCCAATTAAAATAAATATATTTATATTAAAAAAATAAAATAATGGTTCTGTAGCAATACAAAAAATACAAGCTATAAAATAAGTGATAAACAACATTACAACTAAATATTTTTCAACAGAAAATTAGAATAGAAATAATTGCATCCCTTCAACAAAAAAAGAAAAATAAACAAATGATTAGAATAAAATAAGAGGGAGGAAACATACATGATGATATATTCTTGCCAAGTACTCTACAATATCCATGCAGTTTTTAAAAAATCTGTAGTACATCAAAAGCATTGCTTTAAATCATATCTATTTAAGAAAAGACTCTTGGAGAAATAGAAATATCATGACAGATTTTATCTGCCTCACATATCTCTATTCTCCTAGAGGAAAAAAACTGATTAGTTTGCTTTCTTATACAGCAATCTGTCTATTGCTAGTTTAATTCTTAATGATGAAGTTTAGGTCACTGAATTAGAAACAGAAGCCAGTATTGTAGTTTGTATTCAGGAATTACGATCATATTTAAAAGGCAAACTCTTCCTTGAGTCACCCTGCCCATACTACTAGGAGAAATCTACAAAGTCATCTGCTAAATGTTTCAGAGTCTATAAATGCTGGTGAACTACATTAAAAAATAAGATGAGGCTGAATCAACTAAAAGCATTTAAGTCCACGCAGCATGTTACCATTATGATTCAGGGCATGAGCTCACTAAGAAGAAAAATCCTTCCAACCTTTACCAAATGTTCAAATCTAATCAAGTCTCAAGCTTATTATCATTGTAAATTAATAGTCACAATCAAAGACTCAATTCTGGGCTGAGAGAAAATCAACAGCCTCTGTATCCAGAGCTCCTTCTGGTTTATGTTCTGCATATGTGGCTCATTTATTTTTCTCAACAAATATGTTCACATTTTTGATTGTATAGTTAAATATTTCAATTTTATTCCACCATTCACTAAACTAGATGTAAATTAATTTGAAGTGAACATGATGGTGACGGAACAATCTCCTTCCTTGAAAACAAATGCATCATCTCTGTCCTGATGTTTATGTTCTGTGAAATTTCTCAGCTGACTTGGAAATTTATATTTCAGTGGGGTGCCATTATATGCTGTGGTGCTCTGCCACAATCACTCCTATCCACACTTGAAGAAGAAATCTGGGGAAACATTTTTACGGTCCGTTTTCCAAATGCACTTTTTATTTCATTTTTAAGTGTATCTTTATCGAGACTCATTTTTCAAAAGTAAAATGATCTATGCATTTTAAACATGTTTGTTTTGCCCAATAGTTATATCATTCAATAACACATTTCTCTAATCACTGATAACAGAAAATGTTATCTTATGGTCAAAAAACAAAATGAGATGAAAAGAAGTTCTGTATACATTTAAAATGTGACAAATATACAGAGGGTAACTAGGCTGTAATATAAAATTTTATGGGTCATAATGACAGCACCTATTCTGAAACATATGTTATCTGCATGGTGCTTTAAAAATAGGGAAAAAAAATGAAAACATCATTCAAAAATGAAGTACTAGGCTTTAGTATTATGAAACTGTCAAAATTTCCTATGAATGGGTATTTCCATATCTTCCTTGACACTTGAAACTGAATTGAGTATAGTTTAGAAAGCATTTAATACAGCATCTTCTGATCTCTATCAGAGCTGCCTCAAGCTCTGATTATAGCATTTACTACTCTGTTGCCTTGAGCAAGTTAACGAAAGTGTCTGTGTGCAAAGTTTGTTATCAATGAGATAAGCAGAACAATGTCTCTTCTGTGTCATAGTGGAGTTGGAAAGGTAAGTGAGGGAAAAAGGAAGAATTCATGTTGACTTAGTTCTCTATGTGTCAAACATGAGCTGGGTAGTTTCCTAGAAAGACCTTAAAAAAAAAAAAAACTCTATGCAACAAATATTTTTATTCCAATGGTATAGGTGAAGATTCAGTTCAGTTCACTTCAGTTCAGTCGCTCAGTCGTGTCTCACTCTTTGCGACCCCATGAATCGCAGTAAGCCAGGCCTCCCTGTCCATCACCATCTCCTGGAGTTCACTCAGACTCACGTCCATCAAGTCAGTGATGCCATCCAGCCATCTCATCCTCGGTCGTCCCCTTCTCTTCCTGCCCCCAATCCCTCCCAGCTTCAGGGTCTTTTCCAATGAGTCAACTCTTCACATGAGGTGGCCAAAGTATTGGAGTTTCAGCTTCAGTATCATTCCTTCCAAAGAAATCCCAGGGCTGATCTCCTTCAGAATGGACTGGTTGGATCTCCTTGCAGTCCAAGGGACTCTCAAGAGTCTTCTCCANGAGACAACATTTAACTTGCTTCTTTCATGATTTGTTTATCTTGGAGACTGATCATTTCAACTCACTAATCGTAGATCAGTGCTCATGCCCTCATTTTTCCTAAGAAACACGGGTAAGTACTGTAATACACAGTGATAGAGTACAATTGTATCTAAGTATACACTATTGATATTTACATAATTACAAGTCTAATGTGTATCCCCATAGAGTACAAGGAATTTTTTTGACATTTGTTATTCCCATTTTGTGTATTTACTGAGAAAGGATTGCATGGAAAGGAAAGGCAGGCCCAGCTCAGAAAATGCTGCACCCTTCTGTGATGAATGGGAGTTTTCTCACAGTTGTGTGCAAGGTTCTACATGCGCTACTTACATCACACTTGGTAGATATGTTGTTCAAATATTCAATAATTTTAGTGTGTGTTATAGTCCTGTTGGTGGTACTCTAGACACTTATTTTCTTGATCTACTTTTGGTTTCTGCTCACTTTTCAAGCCTTAGTTTAAGATATCCTCCCAATTTCCTCTGTCTTGATTTCAGTTGTGAACTTGTCTGTTTCACCCTTTGGAATATTGTAGAGAAGAGAGCTGGATTAAAATGGAAGAAATGTGCGTTTGATTATCTGCTTTTATTGCTGAAGGCAATGAAAATCCCATTATCATTAATGGATGGACAGCTGGTTGCCCATGACACTTATGTGTAATAGCAAATTAAATTATTCCCTATGATATCCATGATTAAAGAGCTGAGGGAAAAGCAAATTTGGGGGATCTTTGCTGGTCTTATGATAGAATTACATGATGGGCAAAAAGTAATTCGAGAAATACAGCAAAGGGCAGCTTCTCCAAGGGCACTAAGAAAGTTAAAGGAAAAGAATGACAAGGTCAAATCCCTAAATTTCTTTTTCATGTCTTGAAACAAAGGACAATAAACAATTTTCAAAATCTGTATTTTTAGCAGTAGCAGTAATAAGGTAGCTAATAATTAGCTCAAGATTATTTCCTATAGGTTGCCAAATTGCAATGGTAATTTAATTCACTAACTCTCCAAGTCCCTATGTGAAAGTCACTGCATCGATTGTACAAGTGTGGACCTACAAAGTGGAATACAGGTAAATGGGGAATTTCAGAACTCGTGGTTCACCCAAAACCTATGCCCTCCTTGAGTCTCCCCTGCCATGTGATACGGCTTCTTCTTCAACTCTCTGTTAAATTTGTTTCCCTCTCTTTAATGGTTCATAGAACATTCAAATGAAGTTCCTACCTTTTAAAATAAAGCCAGTTCTTTCATACTCACTCCCCAATAGCAGAATTATAATTAAAGAAATTCTACCTTGTACCACAAATAAATTATAAAGTAAAGCCTGGGAAGAGAGATTTAATTAAAAAAAAAACCACAAATTTGAAAACTATATCAACATGATAAGCATAAATCTGTGATGTATGGCTATGATAAATTTTTTTGAAGAAGGAAAACAATTTTACATCAGGCTGAATATGTCAATAGTCAATATATCAGTATTCACATACACTGGATATAATGTGTTACCTTAGCTGAGGTAGGGTGGAGAGGAGGGAGGTGGGAGGGGAGTTCAGGATGGGATGACTCATGTACCCCTATGGCTGGCTCCTGTTGATGTATGGCAAAAACCATCACAATACTATAATTATCCACCAATTAAAATAAACATTTAAAAAAATAAAGTAAAAAAAATATAATTAGCAAAAAAAAAAGTGCTACCTTGAGCAGCTATGGTCAGTTTTAATTTTTTACTTATATAGTAATTTTAAAAAAAACTAGATTTGCTAGTGGGTCTTCCTTTTGAAACTAAGATGTCAAAATTTATTTACACTTTTTACACTACTTTAAGCATTTAAAGAGATGGAAATTCAAGCTTGGCTCTGACTGAAGACCACAAGACAGCTGAGACTGTTTGCCCTTCACAAGTCTCTGAAATGCAAAAGGGAAAGAGAATCCTCTCTGTACTGAAGGTACTGAAGTACTGAAAAGTACTTCTGAGACTGTTCACTTTAGGGAAAGTCAGGTTGCCAAAAGGAGATCCTGCAGATGAAGTATCAGGGTAAGTGTATAAGTGGCAGACATAAACAAGAAATGTTGTTAAAATACAGAAATAAGAATAAGGCAGGCTTGGTTAACACAACAGGGTGTAGGGACACTACATTAACTGGGGTGGTGATTTGGGTCATGAGAAATAACCTCTTTATTTAGTATTACTTGTTCACGCAATCTCCAGGACTACTTATATATGTATCCCATTTCATGGTGGTGGTGGTTTAGTTGCTAAGTCATATCTGACTCTTGCAATCCCATGGACTGTATCCCGCCAGGCTCCTCTGTCTATGGGATTTTCCAGGCAAGAATACTGGAGGTGGATTGCCATTTACTTCTCCACGGGATCTTCCCAACCCAGGAATCAAACCCAGGTCTCCTACATTGCAGGCAGATTCTTTACCGACTGAGCTATGAGGGTTTGTTCAAATTCCCAGACATGAGTCAATTCTTATAAAATAAATAAACATAGCCCCTTGAACAAAGCAGAAGTTTGATATACATAAGGACATATAGTGTCCATATTCTATGTATTTTTATCCTAATATTTACCAAAGCTATCTGCAGCCATCTGGTACGGTACTTAGGCATTAGGTTACTGGATGCTTGTTAAAGTTAATATTATAACCTAGGCACCTACATTCCCAGAGTGCAGTGGAATATAAATAGACCAGGTGAATAACAAAACCTTGACAGGAATCCACCTCACCCTGCCTTCCATGAAACATTCAAAATACCCAACATTTATTGATTTTTTTCAATAAATACTAACATAGTAATCATTAGCAGCTGAGACATCACTCCACTGGTTTCTGGTACTTGGAATAGTGGTTTATTATGATAGATAGACTACAAAGAAATATTTGACTCTCTTCTTTCCTAACTTTTCCCTAGCACATCAAGTTAAACCATAACTAAGAGAAAATTTAAGAAATTAATGCCACCACCAAAGACTTGAAAGGTACATAAGAAAGTACTGTAATGCTACCTATCATTTCCTTTTACCTACCATCTTATCTAACACTGACAGCATATGGTATATAGCTAATGACCTAGGGAATTTTTTTTTCTGTATTCCAATAAATGGAAAACACCAGAAGCTGTTTTAACTTAATGAAAATTACAAGATATTTACCATCGTTGCTTCTAAGATATGTCAGCTCTCTATCTTTGTGCCAGATTGTAAACTACAGGGGCCTTGATTGTCTTACTATCCAGGGAATATTATGGTAGTATAGATTGATGACCTCATACTAAAATAGAGCTAAAAGCTAAATACTCTAGATGTCTTGATCAGACATATGTCTACTGAAAATGGGGAGATAAAACTTTCAAAATCAAGGAGGTGTTTGAGCAACAAAATAAATAATGAGAAGAATATTTTATAGGCCATAGAATAAAATAAGAATCCATGAGTCTAAATAGCTATAAATGTGGAGAAAGAAAACCTCTTCCTTATAGTAGATGCTAAAGCAATATATGCAGAAGAAATGATGAAATTAGAAAATTACCACTTGACATCATCTTACTAATTATTTCAGACAAGAATCACCATAAACTAAAGTTACTAGGCAAAAATACAATGAAAAATAAAATATTTTAAAACATCTTCATAAGACACTTATGGATTACCATAGGAAATAGAGCAGAGAAGACTGGCCAACAACTCTATAATCAAGTGATCAAAATAATATCACAAATAATGGGGAAAGCTGACATCAAGTGCCTTCTATAATGATTCCTAGTAAAAATGCTCATCTAGGTTCTATTATAATGAAAATTAGACAAACACAAAGTAAGGAATAGTCTAGAAAAACAAACAGCCAGAATTCATCCATAACGTTAAAGTCATGGAAAACAAAGAAATTAAAGAAATAAAGTTATCATGTGACTGTGGATGGGACACTGGAAAAGAAAAAAAAATTATTTGCAAAAAAGGATGATTAGTGGGACAACAGGAGATCTTTACCTAAAATCTGAAGTTTTAATAATTATTCATTCCCCAATTTGGATAATCTTACTTTCTTGTGTAAGTAAATCTTAGATGATTAATCCCAAAGTATTTAGATGTAAATTTACTTCAAATTTATGTATTTACTCCTAGGTATAAGCAAATATAAATTTACTTCAAATTCCTGTATCTGTAAATTTACTTCAAACTTTGTAAGAAAATATATACATATAATATGTACCCATATGGTATGGGTATATGTGTGTGTGTGTATACATTTAGAGAGAAACAGAGAAAGGTGGGGGAATAAAAACTGTAAAAAAAAAATATTTAGGGAACTGGAGTAAAAGCTCAGGGAAATTGAATGTACAACATTTGCAACTTCTTAATTCTCAAATGACTTCACAATACAAAGTGAAAAAAGAAAAAACAGTTGGATTGTAATCTTATGAAAAGTTGAGGAATTCAATGCTTTATTCTAAAGAGCTTACTCTAAAATGAAAGACAATTTGCTGAACATTACCACTAACAAAGAAGCACATTTGTTTCTGATTGCTTAAAATTAAGAACACCAACTGATACAGCAATCTAAAGAAAACAGCTAAAGACGAGATGAGACCAGAAAGAGAAGCAACGAAGAAAACCAGCCAACAGTTAACAAAACAGCAAAACAGTGGTGTCCTGTATATGTCCTCTTTTTTCAGTTTAGAGAATGTCCACACATGGCCACCTGCCCTAAGCCAGTATAATATCAAATTGCTTATCACCCTTCATGTAACACTGAAATCTCTCATTCATTTGCATTTTTTATACACCTAATATGCACCAAAACTCTTAACATACCCATGAACAAAAGAGACATACTTCCCACTATGAATATATGGTCTCATGGGGAACACTAACAAAAAAACACAAATAATTATAGAAATAATTACTTAATATTGTTCTGATAAGTACTATGAATTAGATAAAAAGAACAGTGAGAGAGTTTAGTAGAGGTATCTGTTAAGAGTTTCAGGAGGCAGAAGATTTTAGTGAGAAAGTGACTTGAACTTGAAATTTGATAAATAAAGTGTTAGTCTTTATACACCTAATATGCACCAAAACTCTTAACATACCCATGAACAAAAGAGACATACTTCCCACTATGAATATATGGTCTCATGGGGAACACTAACAAAAAAACACAAATAATTATAGAAATAATTACTTAATATTGTTCTGATAAGTACTATGAATTAGATAAAAAGAACAGTGAGAGAGTTTAGTAGAGGTATCTGTTAAGAGTTTCAGGAGGCAGAAGATTTTAGTGAGAAAGTGACTTGAACTTGAAATTTGATAAATAAAGTGTTAGTCGCTCAGTCGTGTCCAACTCTTTGCGACCCCATGGACTGCAGTCCACCAGGCTCCTCTGTCCATGAGATTTTCCAGGCAGGGATACTGGAGTGAGTTGCCATTTCCTTCTCCAGGGGATCTTCCCAACCCAGGGATCGAACCCGGGTCTCCTGCACTGCAGGCAGATTCTTTACTGAAAAGTTAGTCTTTTTATGGACTCTATTCGGATGCATTATTATGTTTGATTATCCTTTCACCAACATTACAACCCTTGATTACTAGAGATTTAAAATAAGTCTTGAAATCAAGTACTATAAATCCTTCAACTTTTGTTCTTCTAGAAAGCCTTAGTGATTTTCAGATTTTGCACTTCTGCATAAATTTTAGAATCATATTTCCAATTCTCACCACAAACAAAGTATTTGGGTTTTCAATTGGGATTGCATTTAGATCACTTTGAGAGTGGAAATTTTACAAATATTGAGCTCTCCAAAAATAATGATGATATAGCTATCCATTTACTATATTTTAAAATTTATCTCAGCAATATTTTATTGTTTTCATTGTAAAGTTCTTGAAAAGTAAAAGTGTTAGTCACTCAGTTGTGTCCAACTTTTTGCAACCCCATGGACTATAGCCCACCAGGCTCCTCTGTCCATGGATTCTCCAGGCTATTATTAAATATATCTCCCCATAGATCATGTTGTAAAACAACTATTGATAGTGTTTTTTATTTTCATTTTTTATATTTCATTTTCATTTATTTTCATTTGTTTAGAAATGCAACTAAACTTCCACTTCTTCCTCAGATGTATAAAATGTCAAAAATGTATCAATTCTACCTTAACGATGAGGGCAAACCATGTACTATAAAAAGTCACAAATATTTTTGGCTACCAAAGAGTTGAGGCTACAAAGTAACCCAGCAAACTAAAATCCAAAGAGTTGAAATCCTCTCCTAAGAGTGACAAAAATATAAATTCACTTTTTATAAAATAGGAGATAAAATGTCATCACTATAAAGACAGGTAAGAAAACAGGTGAAATTAAAATGAATTCTTTAAGGTCAAACACGAGCTGCTATTCAGTTATTAGGTGGCTCAGTGGTTATAAAAAAAAAAAATCCACCTGCCAATGCAGGAGACACAAGAGATGCAGGCTTGATCCCTGGATTGGGAAAATCTTCTGGAGCAGGAAATGTCAACCTATTCCAGTATTCTTCCCTGGAAAATTCCATAGACAGAGTAACCTTGTGGACCACAATCCCTGGGGTCAGGTCCCAAAGAGTTGGACATGACTAAGCGACTCAATACGCATGCACCATCTCATAGTTCCAAAGTTCTTCAGACTTAGATGGAGAAGAAGAATTGTGTGGAGATGATGGAGTGGAGGTATGAATAATCAGAGATTTCTACCCTCAAGAACTCCCCCAGGATCCAGACTAGAGAAAGGAGACTCTTACCTCTCTGCATGGTCTACTATGACAGTTTAGAATCCCAGGGAGCCACAGATACAAAAAGAGTCTGCACAACTCACATTTCTCCACTGAGCTTCTACTCAATATTGGTAAGAAATATTTGAGAAATGAAGCACACTTCAGTCACAGTTCCTGTGTGGTCCAGGCACACAAGACTTGCTTAAACTTAACAGTGAGGTAACCTCTCCACTTTAGACCATGAAGACCACAAAGCATAGCTTGTTCCTGCTGGAAAATAGATACACAAACTGACTGTGTTCTGGTTATTTCTCAGGTGTTACAAGGAAGATGTTTATCAGTGGGTGTGTAGCAAGAAACCCATCTGCCTCAGACTGTTCACTGACAGGAAGCAGAAGTTATCCACCTCTGAAGGAGGGATAGGCAATCCAACACCCATCCTGGGCTTTTTATAGATAAGCGATGAGATTCTGCCATCACTCTGAAGGAGCAGGGAACACTTGTGCCCAGGACTCTGAACAAAGTGAATCACTCTTGCTAGGGCCACTTGAGGGAGGAGCACAAACCCTGCCTGAGTTCTAGACCCTGGATGATGGAAGAAGATCAGGGATGCTGAGAGAATCCAACTCCCAAGGATCAGGGACATAGAACCTGCCTCATATCAAGGCAGGAGTAGTAAGGAATCCTTCCTACATGAGCCTTGTGAATATACAGGGGTAACAACAGTAGTCTACCACTGGGGAAGAAGTCAGAAGCACAGAAGGAAAACCCTTTGTGGAGTAGAAGTGCAGGGCATGACAAAATCCAAGGGAGGACCACAATAGCACTTTAAGAAATTTGAATCTTGTAATGGAACAAAGCTAAATAAAGCAACAACATGCCAATTAACAAATTAGGTTGACTCAACCCTCTAAATAACACCTGAAAGCTGGAAGAGAATTTCACATTTCTTGGCATAAAAATACTATTTACTTTAGTCTCTAGAGTTTTGTTGAAAAAAAGATATGACATTCATTAAAAATTATAAAGTGCAGAAAATATCAAGTAAACACCATACACTGCCAAAGATGAAATAGTCTTCAGGCAAAATTCAGATGTGGCAAATGTATTGGATTATCAAGCGAGAACTTTAAAATGATCAAATAGGGACTTTGCATGGTTATGATGTTAAATATGGTTAACATGATGAACAGGTGGAGAATTTCAATGGATTTTCAACTAACCTATAAAAAAGAAAGCTGTGGTACATATACACAATGGAGTATTACTCAGCTATTAAAAAGAATACATTTGAATCAGTTCTAATGAGGTGGATGATGCTGGAGCCGATTATACAGAGTGAAGTAAGCCAGAAAGAAAAACACTAATACAGTATACTAACACATATATATGGAATTTAGAATGATGGTAATGATAAACCTGTACGCAAGACAGCAAAAGAGACACAGAGGTATAGAAGGGCCTTTTGGACTCTGTGGGAGAGGGAGAAGGTGGGATGGGTTGGCAGAGTGGCAGTGTAACACGTGTGATATCATAAGTGAAACGAATCACCAGGCCAGGTTTGATGCAGGATGCAGGATGCTTGGGACTGATGCACGGGGATAATCCAGAGAGAGGGTGTGGGGCGGGAGAGGGGAGGTGGGGGTCAGGATTGGGAGTTCATGTACACTCGTGGCTGATTCATGTCAATGTATAGCAAAATGAATACAGTATTGTAAAGCAAAACAAACTAAAAAA
>SJXQ01002023.1:138279-161381 GCA_006408695.1 Aepyceros melampus | reverse complement strand
GGGATAATCCAGAGAGAGGGTGTGGGGCGGAAGGGGGGAGGGTGAGGGTCGGGATTGGGAGTTCATGTACACTCGTGGCTGATCCATGTTGATGTGTAGCAAAACGAATACAGTATTGTAAAGCAAAACAAACTAAAAAAAAAAAATTAATTAAAGAAAAAAAAAAAAAGAATGCCCCCAAATAATAGAAATAAAAAATATGAGAAAATAATTCAAATAGAAGAGTTACAAGAACAGACTCAAGTGAGGGAAGGCAGGTAAATAGAAGGCAGTACAATAAAAATTCACCAAACTAAAGCACAAAGAGCAAAAATAGTGAAAAAAAATCGACACTATTATAGTGAAAAAAATATTTGATATAAGACAAAATGAAACAATCAAATATGTAAGCAACTGAATCGCTAATGCAGAGGAAAAGATGGGTAAGAAGTACATTTGAACTGGTGATGGCCAGAATTCAAAAAAAAAAAAAAAATTAAAGAGCAACAGAAACTCACATATCTCAGAAGTTCAGAAAAATCCAAACAGATTTAAGAAAAATAAAAACATACCCAGGTACATGTTAGTCAAAGTGCTAAAACCAAAGATTAAAGAGAAAGTCCCAGAGGCAACTAGTGAACTAAGAATCATTAAATATAGGGCTTCTGGTTCAAGATGGCAGAGTAGAAGAATATGCGCTCATCTCCTGTGAGAGTACCAAAAATTACAACTAGTTGTTGAACAGCCATCAACAGGAGGATGTTGGAACTCACTAAAGAAGACACCCCATGTCCAAAGACAAAGAAGAAGCCACAGCAAGATGGTAGGAGGGGTGCAATCACAATAAAACCAAATCCCATACCAAATGGGTGGGTGACCCACAGACTGGAGAACAATAATACCAAAGAAGTTCTTGCACTATTGTGAAGGTTCTGAACCCCATGTTAGGCTTCCCAGCCTGGGGATCTGACAAGGGGACTGGGAACCCCCTGGGAATCTGGCCTTGAAGGCCAGTGGAATTTTATAATAGGCTTTCTAAAGGACTGAGGGAAACAGGAATTCTAGTCTTGGAGAACACAAATAAAATTTTGTATGCACTAAGACCCAGAGGAGAGGAGCAGTGACCCCAAAGGAGACTAAACCAAAACCACCTGCTAGTGTTGGAGGGCCTCCTGTAGAGGTGTGGGTTGGCAGGGGCTCACCACAGAGAAGAGGGCACGGGGAGGTCCTCCTTGGTGTAAACCCTCTGCAGTTTGCATTAACCCTACCAGAGAGACTGTAGACCTAGGGTTGGGTCCACTCAGGCCAAACAACTACCAGGGAGGGAGTGCAACCCCACCAATCCGCAGATAATTGGATTAAAACTGTACTGAGCAAGGCCCTGCCCACCAGGGCAATATCTAGTTTTTCTCATCACCAGTCCCTCCCATCAAGAAGCTTACACAAGCCTCTTAGCCTCATCCATCAGAGGGCAGAAAAAAGAAGCTAGAAGAAGCACAGTCTCACAGTGGCTAAAACAAAAACCACATTACAGGACGTTAATCATCAGAAAAAAGCAGAAAGTTATGTCTCAGATGAAGGGACAAGATAAAATCCCAGAAAAACAACTAAGTGAAGTGGAGATAAGCAACCTTCCAAAAAAAAAAAAAAAATCAGAATAATGTTAGTGAAGATGATCCAGGATCTAGGGAAAAGAATGGAGGCAAAGGTGGAGAAGATGCAAGAAATGTTCACCAAAGGCCTAGAAGAACTAAAGAACAAACTAACAGAGTTGAATAATACACCAGAAGGAATCAATAGCAGAATAACTGAGGCAGAAGCATGGATAAATGACCTGAAGGACAGAATGGTGGAAATCACTGCAGCAGGACAGAATATAGAAAAAAGAATGAAAAGAAATGAAGACAGCTTAAGAGATCTCTGGGACAACATTAAATGCACTAACACTCACATTATTGGGGTCTCAGAAGAAGAGAGAGAGAAAAGACCTGAGAAAACATTTGCAGAGATAATAGCTGAAAACAAAGTCAATCAAGTCAGAAAGCACAGAGAGTCCCAGGAAGGATAAACCCAAAGAGGGACGCACCAAGACACATAGTAGTCAAACTTACAACAATTAAAGACAGAGTTAAAATATTAAAAGCAACAAAGAAAAAAATGACAAACGACATATAAGGGAACTCCCATCACTTTATCAGATGATTTCTCGACAGAAACTTTCCAACCAGAAGGGAATGGCCTGGGAGATGGCCGATGATTAAAGGGAAGATTACAACCAAGAATATTCTACTCAGCAAGACTCTTCTTCAGATTTGATGGAGAAATCAAAAGCTTTCCAGACAAGCAAAAGTTAAGGAAATTCAGCACCATTAAACAGGCTTTACAACAAATGCTAAAGGAACTTCTCTAGGCAGGAAACACCAGAGAAGGAAAAGAACAACAGAAAGTAAACCCAAAACAATTAAGAAAATGGTAATAGGATCATACAGGTCAATAATTACTTTAAATGTAAATGAATTAAATGCACAAATCACAAGACATAGACTGGCTGTGTTAGGGGAAACACACTGATTGAAACTGCCCACCTCTGGCGAGGCACCATAACAACTATTTGCATGAGTTATTTTATGACAGGAGGTAAGGAACATAGAACTAATAAGCCACCACAAATCTTAAGGGTTCAGAAAACATCAAAGTGAGACACCACGTGTCTGACCATCTCCCAGAATCCTCCATGGTGGCTGAGCAATGCGTGTGCCACCAGGAAGGACTCTGAGTTAGAATGATTGGCCAAAGACAACCCAGAAACTAATCCCATCACCATAAAACCTGAGACTGTAAGCATAGCAGTTCTCCTGGGCTCCCTTACCCTATTGCTCACTGTCTGGGCACCCCTTCCCAATAAAATCTCTTGTTTTGTCTCCTGTGTCTCCTCAGAGAATTCATTTCTGACTGTTAGAAAAAAGACCACTTTTGGGCCCTGGAAGGGGTCGCCCTTCCTGCAGCATTTAGGTGGATGAAAACGTGTGCATGTATGCACTTCCACTTACCCCATCACTCTGCTTGACTCTCCCCCAAACTGTATGCAATTATTTTATATTGTTAATCATGTCCCATTAGGTTTACAATTGTAATTACCTTTTATTTTTTGTCTGGCAACTGATTGTGAAAACTGATAAACATCTTTTACTATTGTGATTATATAACTATTACTCATTTAATACCATTATATCATGATTGGTCAGAGAAGGTAATGGCAACAACTCCAGTACTTTTGCCTGGAAAATCCCATGATGGAGAAGGTTGGTAGGGTCCAGTCCATGGGGTCATGAAGAGTTGGACACGACTGAGTGACTTCACTTTCACTTTTCACATTCATGCATTGGAGAAGGAAATGGCAACCCACTACCATTTCTTGCTTGGAGAATCCCAGGGACAGAGGAGCCTGGTGGGCTGCCATCTATGGGGTCACACAGAGTTGGACAGAACTGAAGCAACTTAGCAGCAGCAGCAGCAGCATGATTGGTCAACAGGAACATAATAGAATTCTACATCACCAAAACTAGGATCTAATAGAAAAACCTGTTATCACTTTTTTAAAATTTATTTTTTAATTGAAGGATAATTGCTCTACAAAATTTTGTTGTTTTCTGGAAAACCTCAACATCAATTAGCCATAGGTATACATATAGCACCTTCTTTTTGAAACTCAGTCTCATCTCCCTCCCCATCCCACCCCTTTAGGTTGACACACTGCCCCTGTTTGAGTTTCCTGAGACATATAGCAAATTCCCGTTGGGTATCTATTTTACATATGGTAATATAAGTTTCCATGTTACTCTCTCCAAACATCTGACCCTTTGCTCCCCTCTCCCTATGTCCATAAATCTATCTTCTATGTCTTTTTTTCCATTGCTGCCCTGTAAATAAATTCTTCAGTACCATTTTTCTAGATTCTGTGTATATGGGTTAGTATATGATGTTTATCTTTTGCTTTCTGACTTAATTCACTCTGTATAATAGGCTCTAGGTTCATCCACCTCATTAGAACTGACTTAAACGTGTTCCTCTTCATGGCTGAGTAATATTCCATTGTGTATATGTACCACAACTTCTTTACTCATTCATCTGTTGATTGACATCTAGGTTATTTCCATGTTCTAGCTATTGTAAATAGTGCTGCAATGAACAAGATACATGTCTCTTTTTCAATTTTGGTTTCCTCAGGATATATGTCTAAGAGTGGGATTCCTGGATCATATAGTGCTTTTATTCCTAGTTTTTAAAGAAATCTCCATACTGTATTCCATAGTGCTGTATCAGTTTACATTCCCACCAACAGTACAAGAGCATTCCCTTTTCTCCACACCCTCTCCAGCATTTATTGTTTGTAGACTTTTTGATGATGGCCATTCTGACTAGTGTGAGGTGATATCTCATTGTAGGTTTGATTTGCATTTCTCTAATAATGAGCGATGGTAAGTGTCATGAGAGGGCATCAGAGGGCAGACACTGAAACCATAATCACATAAAACTAGCCAATCTGATCACACGGACCACAGCCTTGTCTGACTCAATGAAACAAAGCCATGCCATGTGGGGACACCCAAGATGGGAGGGTCATGTTGGAGAGGTCTGACAGAATGTGGTCCACTGGAGAAGGGAATGACAAACCACTTCACTTTTCTTGCCTTGATAGCCCCATGAACAGTAAGAAAAGGCAAAATGATAGGATACACAAAAAAAGGGGACTCCTCAGATTGGTAGATGCCCAATATGCTACAGGAGATCAGCGGAGAAATAACTCCAGAAAGAATGAAGGGATGGAGCCAAAGCAAAAACAATACCCAGCTGTGGATGTGACTGGTGATAGAAGCAAGGCCCAATGCTATAAAGACCAATATTACATAGGAACCTGGAATGTTAGGTCCATGAATCAAGGCAAATTGGAAATGGTCAAACAGGAGATGGCAAGAGTGAACATTGACATTCTAGGAATCAGCAAACTAAAATGGACTGGAATGGGTGAATTTATATCAGAACCATTATAGCTACTACTGTGGGCAGGAATCCCTTAGAAGAAATGGAATAGCCATCATGGTCAACAAAAGAGTCAAAAATGCAGTACTTAGATGCAATCTCAAAAATGACAGAATGATCTCTGTTCGTTTCCAAGGCAAACCATTCAGTATCACAGTAATCCAAGCCTATGCCCCAACCAGTAATTCTGAAGAAGCTGAATTTGAATGGTTCTATGAAGATCTACAAGACATTTTAGAACTAACACCCAAAAAGGTGTCCTTTTCATTATAAGGGACTGGAAGGCAAAAGTAGGCGTCAAGAAACACCTGGAGTAACAGGCAAATTTGGTCTTGGAGTACAGAATGAAGCAGGGCAAAGGCTAATGCAGTTTTGCCAAAAGAATGCATTGGTCATAACAAACACCCTCTTCCAACAACACAAGAGAAGACTCTACACATGGACATCACCAGATGGTCAAAACCAAAATAAGATTGATCATATCCTTTGCAGCCAAAGATGGAGAGGTGCTGGGAGCCAGCGTGAGGAACTCCACCCATGGCAAAGGTCATGAGGAAGGAGGCTCGGCATATGCAAAGGCGGGATTGAGCCTCAGGAGATCCCCTGTTCCCGAGCATCTACCCCCAAAAACCAGAGTCTGCCTACTTTACTGCTTTATACTCTCACCTACACCTCTGACTTTATGGGGGGCTGTCCCTCACCACCTCTCTCAAAGAAGGAGTTAACTTACAGCTCCAGTTAATAAAAATTCCTGGGCATGACAAGAGTGTTTCAACTTACAAACTCCTCTGAAGATTCTCTAGCCTGCCTGAGCAGGTTTGTCTGGCCACATGTGATTGTTCACAGCCTCCCAACCGTGAGAGGCACGAGATGCTTTAAACTTTCTAAATACAGATTCTATTGAAAAGTTAGAAAATTATTAGTATAGTATAGTGGGTTGACTAGGAATTATATTGGTGAAGGGTTTTTCATTTGTTGAGTCAATATTTGCTGCTAAATCTCCATATTCCCTGCCCTTATAATGAATATAACTAGCAAATAGGAGAAATAAGTATTAACCTTTAAGATTAATCATGTTAAACCTTAGGCTAAGTAAATTCCTTTCTTAATTGTAACCCACTACACCCTCACTCTGTAGGAATGTAAGTTTATCTGGTGCCTTTGGAGGGTGGCACCTGGTTTAAGAAAAATCACCCCTGGAAAATAGGTTTTCTGATTGACCGACTATTATCAGAAAGAACTGAAGTGAAGTGAAGTGAAGTCACTCAGTCGTGTCCGACTCTTTGTGACCCTGTGGATTGGAGCCTACCAAGCTCCTTGTCCATGGGATTCTCCAGGCAAGAATACTGGAGTGGGTTGCCATTTCCTTCTCCAGGGGATCTTCCCGACCCAGGGATCGAACCCAGGTTTCCTGCATTGGAGGCAGATGCTTTAACCTCTGAGCCAAGGGTCATAAAATGTCAGCAGGCCTTATGGCAAGAAGATGATGTAAAGCCCCTAAGACATTTGTATAAATTTGTATGAAGCATATGATTTTGACAAGGGTCAGGTCTGCTGACCCCACGTGACTCTGTATTCTAACTCTATGTGTAACAAAAAGTATATAAGTGAATCTGAAAAATAGAGAAAACAGATCAGTTTCTGGAAAGACTGGTCTCCTCATGTCATTATTTCTCTCAATTTCTGGCTGAATTCACATCTGGAGCGTGGATGCTTGCCAAGCCTACTAATTTTGCCCGGGCTTCTAAGATCTGACCGGGGAGGCCTTAGAGTCTCCTCTCCTTTGGGAAAACAGAAAGACACCTGTGGCCTATGTAGGTGGTGCAAACCTCTAGTCTCAAGGTTTTATTGGTATTCCACGTAAACCAAGTTATTCAGCCTCTTTTCTCCACTGAATTTTCTCACTGAGCTATCCTTAGTTAACCCCTCTTTATATCTCTAATTAATACTTAATTAAACTATTGTTTCCTGATCACTGACGCCATCTCCCCTTAGAATTTCCTGGATCCACTGGGGCTGGACCCTGGCAGAGAGGCTTTATACAGTAAGCAAAAACAAGACTGGGAGCTAACTATGGCTCAGATCATGAACTTCTTATTGCTAAATTCAGACTTAAATTGAAGAAAGTAAGGAAAATCACTAGACCATTCAGGTATGACATAAATCAAATCCCTTATGATTATACAGTGGAAGTGAGAAATAGATTTGAGGGACTACATCTGATAGAGTGCCTGATGAACTATGGATGGAGGTTTTTGACACTGTACAGGAGACAGGGGTCAAGACCATCCCCATGGAAAAGAAACACAAAAAAGCAAAATGGCTGTCTGGTGAGGCCTTCAAATAGCTGTGAAAAGAAGAGAAGTGAAAGGCAGACGAGAAAAGGAAAGATATAAGCACCTGAAAGCAGAGTTCCAAAGAATAGCAAGAAGAGACAAGAAACATTTCCTCAGTGATCAATGCAAAGAAATAGAGGAAAACAATACAATGGGAAAGACTAGAGATCTCTTCAAGAAAATTAGAGATACCAAGGGAACATTTCATGCAAAGATGGGCTCAGATAAAGGACAGAAATGGTATGGACCTAACAGAAGCAGAAGATATTAAGAAGAGGTGGCAAGAATACACAAAAGAACTGTAAAAAAGAGCTTCACGACCAAGATAATCACGATGGTATGATCACTCACCTAGAGCCAGACATCCTGGAATGTGAAGTCAAGTGGGCCTTAGAAAGCATCACTTCGAACAAAGCTAGTGGAGATGATGGAATTCCAGTGGAGCTATTTCAAACCCTGAAAGATGATGATGTGAAAGTGCTGCACTCAGTATGCCAGCAAATTGGGAAAACTCAGCAGTGGCTAAAGGACTGGAAAAGGTCAGTTTTCATTCCAATCCCAAAGAAAGTTAAGGCCAAAGAATGCTCAAACTACCATACAATTGCACTCATCTCTCACGCTAGTAAAGTAATGCTCAAAATTCTCCAAGCCAGGCTTCATCAATACGTCAACCATGAACTTCCATATGTTCAAGCTGGTTTTAGAAAAGGCAGAGTAACCAGAGATCAAATTGCCAACATCTGCTGGATCATGGAAAAAGCAAGAGAATTCCATAAAAACATCTATTTCTGCTTTATTGACTATGCTAAAGCCTTTGACTGTATGGACCACAATAAACTGTGGAAAATTCTGAAAGAGATAGGAATACCAGACGACCTGAACTGCCTCTTGAGAAATTTATATGCAGGTCAGGAAGCAACAGTTAGAACTGGACATGGAACAACAGACTGGTTCCAAATAGGAAAAGGAGTACGTCAAGGCTGTATATTGTCACCTTGCTTATTTAACTTATATGCAGAGTACATCTGAGAAACTCTGGGCTGGAAGAAACACAAGCTGGAATCAAGATTGCTGGGAGAAATATCAATCACCTCAGATATGCAGATGAACACCATCCTTATGGCAGAAAGTGAAGAGGAACTAAAAAGCCTCTTGTTGAAAGTGAAAGTGGAGAGTGAAAAAGTTGGCTTAAAGCTCAACATTCAGAAAATGAAGATCATGGCATCCGGTCCCATCATTTCATGGGAAATAGATGGAGAAACAGTGGAAACAGTGTCAGACTTTATTTTGGGGGCTCCAAAATCACTGCAGATGGTGACTGCAGCCATGAAATTAAAAGATGCTTACTTCTTGGAAGGAAAGCTATGACCAACCTAGATAGAATGTTGAAAAGCAGAGACATTACTTTGCCAACAAAGGTCCATCTAGTCAAAACTATGGTTTTTCCAGTGGTCATGAATGGATGTGAGAGTTGGACTGTGAAGAAAGCTGAGCACTGAAGAATTGATGCTTTTGAACTGTGGTGTTGGAGAAGACTCTTGAGAGTCCCTTGAACTGCAAGGAGACCCAACCAGTCCATCCTAAAAGAGATCAGTCCTGGGTGTTCAGTGGAAGGACTGATGCTGAGGCTGAAACTCCAATACTTTGGCTACCTCATGTGAAGAGTTGACTCATTGGAAAAGATCCTGATGCTGGGAGGGATTTGGGACAAGAGAAGGTGATGACAGAGGATGAGATGGCTAGATGGCATCACCAACTCAATGGACATGAGTTTGAGTAAACTCCTGTAGTTGGTGATCAACAGGGAGGCCTGGCATGCTGTGATTCATGGGGTCGCAAAGAGTTGGACACAATTGAATGACTGAAGTGAACTGAACTGAATAATGAGCGATGTTGAGCATTTTTTCATGTGTTTGTTAGCCATCTGTATGTCTTTGGAGAAATGTCTGTTTAGGTCTTTTCCCACTTTTTGATTGGGTTGTTTGTTTTTCTGGCATTGAGTTGCATGAGTGCTCATATATTCTGGAAATTAATTCTTTCACTTTTTAAATCCAGATGCAAATTAGAATTATCTCAAAAATTTTTGAAATATACAAATGTTCATGTATTGGTTGTTTTTTCCAGAGCTCCAGATACGTTTCTAATGAGCAGACACATTTAAAAAAAAACTGGACTGTATCATGATCTCTTACTTTTATCTAGTTTTTTTCACTTTTTCTATTTCATATTCGGTGCTCCCATTTCATTTAGTTTATGTTCTCCAATTTCTCCATCTGTTTTTTTTTGTTGTTGTTGTTGTTCTTTCTCAAGACTGTATCAAGTGTAGTAGAAAAGCTTTTGTATACATATATAAATATGCATAATATGTATATTTAGAAAACATGCATTTTCACCTAATTAAAAAATCATGAAATTTTGATTCCACTTTTTTGACTTAGTATGAATAGAATGCTAGATTTCTAATTTAAAAATAGATATACAACAAGCAACAAAGGGTTATTGTGTAGCATAGGGAACCATAGTCAATATCTTGTAATAACCTATAATGGGGAAAAAAATTCAAAAATAATATATGTGTATTTGTATAACTGAAACAGCTTGCTGTCCACCTGAAACATTGTTAAGTCAACTATACTTCATTAAAATATATATATATTTTTTAAAAGTAACAATACATGTAGGTGAACAATCATAAGAACAGCTTACATTTTTTGAAAAAGTATGGAAGCCAAAGATCATCAAATGATATATTTCAAAGTATTGAAAGAAAATGTACACTTGGTTAAAAATCCTTTAAATATAAAGGTTAGGTGCTTTCCAACTTCTGTTTAGGATATTAGCAAGCAAGCAATAGCATTACTCCCACATCAATAACAACAACCACAACACTCAACTCACTAGATAATCTGAAATGTCACAACTTTTCCAGAACTCATTAGATTCACGGTTACAGGACAATCAACTCACCCGAAATCCAAGGATGACAAGTACAGCCTTGAAGAATCCAGACCCAAGTGGCTGGTCCTCTGGGGCAGATGACAGATAACATACAAACACCTAAAAATTCAAGAAATATTTCCCACATTGCTAAAGGTGGAGTGTGAGCTGATTAGAAAATAACAACCCTAAAAATGAGACACAAGAGATATTCTCAATATTTGCAGGATCTTCACAGACCTAACCCAATCAATGTTCAAGAGAAAGATCAGGGCCAGGACAGGGAGATCTGAGAAAGCTCCCTTAATGGTGCAGGATTCTGGAAGGGGAACACTACAGCTGGAGCAGCACAAAACTTCACCTGAGCCTGCCTCTCTGGTTGCTCTCCAGAGAACAAAGGGCTTAAGTTCCCAGATGGAAATAAAAGTCAAATCACATAAACAAACCCCTGCTTCCCTGAGGGTACAAAAGACCCATAAAATTGGAAGACCGGTATGCCCCTCAACTGGGTAATGGATAAACGGTGATGCAGGCATACAACAGCATTTCTCTGCAATAAAGAGGAACATAGTATTAATAGCAATATGGGTAAATCTGAAATGCATTATGCTAAATGAGAGAAGCCAGACTTAAAAAGCCACATGCTGCATGATTCAGTTTATATGACTTTTTTTCTTTTAAGGCAAGGCAACAGAATAGAAAATAAATCAGTGGTTACCAGAGACTGTGGGTGGCAGGACAGGTGACTACAGTTGGGCACAGGGTAATTTTCGGGGGGTGAAGAATTGTTCTGTATCTTGAACATGGTAATGGTTACAAAACTGTCAGCGCTTGTCAAAACTCTCAGAACTACTCATAAATAGGGTAAATTTTATTTGTATAAATTGTATTGTATTCTAAAAGCTGTAAAAATGTATTAAATTATAAGGGTGAAATAAATTTTTTATTTTAATTTTTAATTTTTATTTTTACTTTATTTTACTTTACAATACTGTATTGGTTTTGCCATACATTGACATGAATCCGTCTCGGGTGTACATGCGTTCCCAATCCTGAACCACTCCCCCTGCCACCTCCCACCCCATATCAACTCTCTGGATCATCCCTGTGCACCAGCCCCAAGCCTCCTGTATCCTGTATCGAACATAGACTGGCATTCGTTTCTTACATGACAGTATACATGTTTCAGTGCCATTCTCCCAAAACATCCCACCCTCTCCCTCTCCCTCAGAGTCCAAAAGTCCATTCTATACATCTGTGTCTCAGATAGGCAAAAAATAAAGCATTCATCCTGGTAACCTGCACTAAGAATGATAAAACAAATTCTGTAGGCTAAAAAAATATATAAGTATTTTTTTTGTTCATTAGTTTTGTATGTTTTGTTTTGTTTTTGTATACTAACCAGAGATTTTTTTAGCCTAGCTAAGTTCATTATTAATTCTAGGAATTTGATTTTTGAAAAATGCTTAGGATTTCTTAAAGGAACAATCTTATCATAAGTAAATATGAATGGAGCCTTTTAATTTCCTTAGGGATATTAAGAAAATTGATTAATTTCTAGGCATTAAATTGATGCCTAGACTTAGCACCAGCATCCACTAGGCTTTTAAAAAATTACTTTTACAATTATGGAAAATAAAATTTATTGTTCTGAAATGAAGTTGTATTGTGTGTGTGCTTGGTTGTGTCTGACTCTGCAAGCTGTAGTAAGCTGTAGTACTGCCTTACAATTCAAATTAGCATTATAGTTTATTATGGTAGAAAAACACCCCTAAAAAATATTAATAAACAACCAAGAAAATAAATAGTTCTTTTCTATATCCTCTTCCAAGTTTTGCTGAATCACTTAAAATATGCGTCTGGTCCAAAGCATATTTTCAGATTATTCTGGCTGTAGTAGGAAATGATGTAGACAATCAAATAATACATCTCCTTTTTTGACATATGCAGTATTCCCCAACCCCACTTAACTTGGAAATGCTTCAACAGCAATGGTCTTATTGGGATTTATTAGTGATCTTCTGAGATATTTAAAAAGTCCAAAAATATATCCCATTTTAAAATATACAATGAAAAATAACTTGGAAATGCTACATACACTTTAAAGGTTATTTCAAGTTTGCAGTTGGATTACAAACACTAGGAAGAACTAGACTTGCCACCTACTTAAAATCAAGTAGCTCAAGGCTGGAAGGTTATTTTAATCTAATTCTTAACTGAAGGCTTGCATTATTTATAGGAACTATAATCACAAACCTGACCAATGACAATTCATCAATCACTAAAGCATTCCCATTTTTGAACATTTGAGCTCCAGCTTTTAAAAATAACTTTGCAATGTTGTTGTTCAGTTGCTAATCATGTCTGACTCTTTGTGACCCCATGGACTGTATGTAGCATGCCAGGCTCTTCTGTCCTCCATTATCTCCTGGAATTTGCTCAAATTCATGTCCATTGACTTGGTGATGCTATCTAACCATCTCATCCTCTGTTGTCCCCTTATCCTTTTGCCTTCAATCTGTAAGTCAGTTGAGTGGGTAAAAAAGCACTCTCCCATTATTCCTAGTTTTGTCTTTAAGGAGACTTCAGAGCATGGTTCTTTCAGAGTCCTACAATGAGATAGGACCATTGTCACATTTATAACTAGTAGCTTTTACTTAAATACTAATGAGAAAATAATGTATTTTTGAATTTTGAAATATAAGGAAAAGAGAAAAGATGAACATTAAAATATCCTGGTATTCTGCCAACCAGTGACACCTACTCAAAATTTTAATACATTTAAAAATATTTCTTTACAATCCTCATCAAGGCATATATCTTTGTATAATTTGAATTATACTGCACACTCTTATTTGTATCTTCCATAGAACAATGTGATCATTTTCCACATCATTTAATGTTACTTTAGGCTGCAGATACAAGTGTGTGACATCTTTTATTTTAACATTCTTATTATTATTGGATGGGATGGCGCCCAGTTCAATTCAGTTCAGTTCAGTCGCTCAGTCGTGTCCGACTCTTTGCGACCCCATGAATCGCAGCACGCCAGGCCTCCCTGTCCATCACGAACTCCTGGAGTTCACTCAGACTCATGTCCATTGAGTCCGTGATGCCATCCAGCCATCTCATCCTTGGTCGTCCCCTTCTCCTCCTGCCCCCAATCCCTCCCAGCATCAGGGTCTTTTCCAATGAGTCACTCTTTGCATGAAGTGGCCAAAGTACTGGAGCTTCAGCTTCAGCATCATTCCTTCCAAAGAAATCCCAGGGTTGATCTCCTTCAGAATGGACTGGTTGGATCTCCTTGCAGTCCAAGGGACTCTCAAGAGTCTTCTCCAACACCACAGTTCAAAAGCATCAATTCTTCGGTGCTCAGCCTTCTTCACAGTCCAACTCTCACATCCATACATGACCACAGGAAAAACCATAGCCTTGACTAGACGGACCTTAGTCGGCAAAGTAATGTCTCTGCTTTTGAATATGCTGTCTAGGTTGGTCATAACTTTTCTTCCAAGGAGTAAGCGTCTTTTAATTTCACGGCGAATGGCGCTAGTGGTAATGAACTCACCTGCCATACAGGAGACATAAGAGGTGCGCTTTTGATCCCCAGATTAGGAAGATCCCCTGGAGGAGGGCAGGGCAACCGACTCTAGTATTTTTGCCTGGAGAATCCCTTGGACAGAGGAGGCTTGCAGGCTACAGTCCATAGGGCTGCACAGAGTTAGACACGACTGAAGCAATTTAGCACATATGCATATTATTGAATATTTAGTTGGTTTATATTTTTATGATTGTAAATGATCTCAATGTTTACATCATTCATTTTTCGAGTCAATCTTTCCTCTAGATTTCTCTCATGTGTACCATCACTCTTTCTCTTCCATTTTACTATGCAGAACATCATTAGTTATATAGTAAGAAAATAAAATAATACATGACATATGGGCGAAGTATATAGTTAGCCTTAATTTCATTCAACTAAGTTGGCTCAGGTGCTTTGTTATTTTTAAAAGATTTCAGTTATCTTCAGCCTGAGTTAGTTAAACTACCAACCTAGTTTATGCTTTATATCCAAAACTACCTTATTTCAGTAACACTAACAATGCTCTAACTCATGACTGTAGATGGTAACCAGTCAACCAAAGACTAGCAGTGATAACTTCACATTGCCCAGTTTACAGAACAAAAGTATTCCTCTCTATTCCTCTACAGCAAATTGCTCCTCTAAGACACTGCTCCTCCCTTCACTCCAAAGTGATGAAGTGGCCTTCCTGATAAATGCTCTTGTGACATGTTTCACCAAGGAAATGGAATACATGGAGGGCCATCTAAAAAGTCCCTTTAAAAGAATCAGAGAAGATATACCTAGAAAGAGGGAGAAATAACAAACCACAAATGGTCCACAAAAAGAGAGGAGGGAAGAGGAAAATCACAGGCTTATGCTCAATTTTTTCCCCATGTTTCACAACACAAAAACCCTAAAATGCTCTCAATCTTATTCCAGGGACACTCATTCACGGGCCACTTTCCTCTCTGTCTTTCCTCCTTGCTTGTTTCTTACATAAAATATTCAGAGAAATGTAATTAAGTTTAATTATCTACTTTCCAGATGTTTCTGACTGGACAGGCTCACTACAACTCTTTTTAATAAAATCTCTTCCTACCTGGAGAACGAGACAACACTTAACTTATTCATGTTGCATTAATCACTTCTTAATGGTCTCCTACATCAACATTCACAGAGTCTCAGAATCCTAAAATAATTTTGTTAAAAAAAATTCTCTGAATTTGCACTATCTACAAAACATGTCCCTCTCTAAATACCCATAGC
Organism: Aepyceros melampus; assembly: GCA_006408695.1. Lineage (NCBI taxonomy): Eukaryota > Metazoa > Chordata > Mammalia > Artiodactyla > Bovidae > Aepyceros > Aepyceros melampus. Next base: position 146,258 of record SJXQ01002023.1, on the reverse strand, counting down.
TACTTAAATAGGATCACAATATTTTAATCACTCTTTTCTAATTTGCTCTTCCTCTGTAGTCCTTTTTTTTTTTTTAACATAATCATATTTCCATATACCAACTTGAAAAATTTAGAGACAGACAAAACAAACGAGAGAATATAATAAAAATGGAAAAGACTGTCATTCCTGATAGAGAAATTAGCACACGCATGTCAGTGGGATGGGGCAGTGTGGTTGAATAGCCCTCTTTCTGCTTTCTTCTCAGCCTTGTCAAGCTAAACTATATACAGTGGTTTCTGAAGTAGATCTTATCTTCCAAAGAGAGACACAACAAAACATGCATCCCACATACTTTCAATGTAATGCTGAAAATTATCCCAGGTAGTAGGACCTCCCAAGTCCCCTCTCCTTGATCTGGGGTGAACTTTTGGTATGTCTTAAGAGAGAGGAATGACATTTTATCACTTCTGAGAATAAAGCTTTAAAGTTCACCTACTTCTGCCTTTCTCTCTTTGAACTCTAGCTTGGTAAACCATGCTGTCACACTGTGAGGAGACTCAAATGAGCCCACAGAGAGAGAACACAGGCAGATCAAAGTGGGGGTGCTCTGACCCACAACCAACCTATGTCCCAGCTAACAAACAGCACGTAGACCAGATGAGGAAGGAATCACCCCCAGGTTATCCTAGTTCTAAGGTGTTGAATCACCTCTAGCCTTCAAGTCTGCCCAGCCAAGGTCCCAGAGATGGTGGAACAAAGAAAATTGCCCCATTAAATTCAACACTAATTTCTGACCCTGAGAAATACCATTACTAAGCGTAACAAATGATGGTTTTAGAATACAGAAAGGCCTCTACGTTAGGAACCTTCAAGTTGCAAACTTTCAAAGATGAGGACTTGTGTTTGCAGGTCTAATCAGGTAAAAAGGTGTGAGTGAAACTGCAGTTTGCCATCCAACGCCTGGGCTTTCCAGGTAGTTCAGTGGCAAAGAATCTGCCTGCCAATGCAGGATACATGGGTTTGATCCCTTGGATCAGGAAGATCCCTTGGAGAAGGAAATGGCAACCCATTCTCTTATTCTTGCCTGGGAAATCCCATGAACGGAGGAGCCTTGGAGGGCTATAGTCGATGGGGTCACCAAAGAGTTGGACACAACTTAATGACTAAACAATAACTGTCTTCTACTGCTGACAATCCTTTAGCTCTATGACCTCCTACCTCTTCTCCCTCCTCTAGTCAGTAACTCTTCTTGCCTGTTCACTCGATGCCAGCCCATTAACAATAGCTGTTGTACTGTGCTTTTCAAGCTACTGTACTGTTAGACTAAAAATGTTTTTGTTTTTTATGTATTATTTGTGTGAAAATTATTATAAATCTCTTACAGTATAGTACTATATAGCCAATTGTGTTAGCTGGGTGCCAGACTAACTTAGTCGGACTTATAAGCAAATTGACTTGAGAACTTGCTTTCTGAATGGAACTCATTTGTATGTATGAGACTTAATGGACTAAGTTTTGGAGTGATTATTTCATTATGGATCAAATAATAACTGATAGCATGTTCCTCTCTCTTTCTTCCTCCCTCTCTCTCTCCTATAAGTTGCTGTTTTCTTTGTATATGCCATCATAGTGTTAGAAAAAGAACAGGCTCTGGGATGATGACAATGACAGAAGAAATAACATCTTCCTTTCATTAAATGCTTCTTGAATTTCAGTCACTTTGATAACTGCTTTTCATGTATAGTTGACCCTTGAAGGACACAAGGGGTTAGGTATGGCAACTCCCCATGCAGTGGAAAATCCAGATGTAACTTTACAGTCTGTCTCTATCTGTGGTTCTGCATCAGGAGATTAAATCAACCTCCCATGAGATACAGTATTGGAGTAGTATTTCTTTTTAATCCATTTGTAGGTGAACCCACAAAGTTCAAACCCTTATTGTTCAAAGGTCAACAGTATTATCTCATTTAATTTAATTTTTACAAGAAATCTTTGAGGTATGTCTTATAATCCCTATTTCATCCTTTAGGAAACTATAGCTTAGAGATATTATATCACTTGCCAAGTTTGTTTATCTAAACTAGACAGCTTTCTTCACCATGGAACTTTAATTCTGGAAGCAGAAATACATGATAAATAAAAACAAAAATGAACAAAATGATTTCTGATTATAGCAAGTGTGACGAGGAAACCATAAGCTGATGCAATAGAAAGTAACAAAGGCAGAAGGAAGAATGGGACTTACTGATAAAGGTTGGTCATGGGAAGCATTTCTGAAAAAGCAAAACTATATTTTTCTCTTTCCAATTCTGGGATATATTAGAACTGTCAGTCAGTTTCCTTTATAATCCTACAATTTTTAGCCTTCCTCAAGTCTACAAGTTATCTTCCTCCAACTTTTCCTTTCTCAAAATTTGAGGATTGTCACCCCAACACATTTCCTACTTGCATGACAATTTCTGGAATTTTCTCAATCTGTAAGTTTTCACGTTCAAGGTATCATGGGAATAAAAATGAAATGTTAAGACTGAAGTTATTACTTGATGTTGCAGTCAGCAGCATATTTGTATATGTTGGGAAATGAAGCATCAACATCAGTTTTTCTGAGTAATTACAGGAGGAAAACAGGAAGAGTGTCCATGGAAGATTAGAGACTAGTCTCTGGCCTCCCAAGATACTCGGAAGATCACTCAAACTCTACTCACTTAATCTCTTCTTCTTTTCTCACACCTACTTCCTATGCAGTTCTCTCCAGCAAAGCCAGTCATCATGTTTTCTTGGTTCACCTTGAACATGAAGACTGTTACTAAACATATCAATAGAAGCACTAACAGAACAAAGAAGTGATGCCACTGATTGCCTAGTGATGTTTAATTTTTTCTAATCAAAGCCACAGGTATTTCTCATTGGATTAATATTTGTATGTATTCAGTCACTTACCCATGTCTAACTTCTTTGCAACCCATGGACTGTAGCCTGCCCAGGCTCCTCTGTCTATGTAATTCTCAAGGCAAGAATACTGGAGTGGGTTGCCATTTCCTTCTCCAGGGGATCTTCCCAACCCAGGGATTAAACCCATGTGTCCTGAGGCTCCTACACTGGCAGGTGAATTATTTACCACTGAGCCACCTGGGAAGCTTATCAGCTCATAGGAGGTGGTAAAACTCATGGCTGATGTGTCTGGGCATTGTATGAGTGTCACTGCTTATGAACATCCAACGAGCACCCTCCCAAATCAAAATACTGAAACCACTTCTCTCCTGGACCAAGACTAGCCCCCGTGAGGTTGATTGGGGCACCATAGAAAGGTCACTCAAGGCCACCAGGAGCTTATCAGGTCAACACCAAAGAGGAAAAAGAGAAAAAGAGTCATGGACAGATAAGAGACAAAAAAAAGCATGCGCAGAGGAAAAAATTTAGCAGCCCAGAGATACAAGCCATCCTGGAAAAAAAATTAAAAGAAAAGGGAATAAAGGGGACAGATGATGTTGCAGTCGCAGCATATTTGTATATGTTGGGAATTGAAGCATTAACATCAGTTTTTCTCCAACCCCCTTTTCTCTCACTTAAAGTCCCTATGTAATAAAAGACAGCTTCACATTTTTTATGCTCAGTAAGTTGATTCCAAAGCTAGTTACCCACTTTAAATGTGTAATCCTCAGTTTTATACTTCTCATTTCTCACACAATAAAAACATTAGACTCCATTAGTTAGTAATGGGAGTGAATTATCTAAATGAAAATCAGTGATGTTGAAGACAGGTCTGGGCTGGGAACCAAGAGGGTCTCCCATCAACAGGCATATATATCTATCACCAAGGTCACCAGGTATCCCAAATGTGACCCCAGACACCTTCATCCTGCCCTCCCTCTACTCACAGACTACTCTGTCTACTCACAGAGTCCCCACATGACATAGGTTCCCTTGAGCATGGAACTTTGCAAATGAAACTGCCCCACCAGCATCAGTAATAAATGATAAACAGTGGGAAAAATGTAATGAGGAGGAAGGGAGAGATGACAAAGCAGAATTCCCTGGAGTCATTAGAATGAATCTCCACTAGTATCAGTTCAGTTCAGTTCAGTCACTCAGTCGTGTCCTACTCTTTGTGACCCTATGAATTGCAGTACACCAGGCCTCCCTGTCCATCACCAACTCCTGGATTTCACCCAGACTCACGCCCATCAAGTCGGTGATGCCATCCAGCCATCTCATCCTTGTTCGTCCCCTTCTCCTCCTGCCTCAATCCCTCCCAGCATCAGGGTCTTTTCCAATGAGTCAACTCTTTGCATGAGGTGGCCAAAGTACTGGAGTTTCAGCTTCAGCATCATTCCTTCCAAAGAAATCCCAGGGTTGATCTCCTTCAGAATGGACTGGTTGGATATCCTTGCAGTCCAAGGGCCTCTCAAGAGTCTTCTCCAACACCACAGTTCAAAAGCATCAATTCTTCTGCACTCAGCCTTCTTCACAGTCCAACTCTCACATCCATACATGACCACAGGAAAAACCATAGCCTTGTAATGAGTCAACTCTTTGCATGAGGTGGCCAAAGTACTGGAGTTTCAGCTTCAGCATCATTCCTTCCAAAGAAATCCCAGGGTTGATCTCCTTCAGAATGGACTGGTTGGATATCCTTGCAGTCCAAGGGACTCTCAAGAGTCTTCTCCAACACCACAGTTCAAAAGCATCAATTCTTCTGCACTCAGCCTTCTTCACAGTCCAACTCTCACATCCATACATGACCACAGGAAAAACCATAGCCTTGGCTAGACGGACCTTAGTCGGCAAAGTAACGTCTCTGCTTTTGAATATACTATCTAGGTTGGTCATAACTTTTCTTCCAAGGAGTAAGTGTCTTTTAATCTCATGGTTGCAGTCACCATCTGCATTGATTTTGGAGCCCCCAAAAATAAAGTCTGACACTGTTTCTATGTTTCCCCATCTATTTCCCATAAAGTGATGGGACCAGATGCCATGATCTTCATTTTCTGAATGTTGAGCTTTAAGCCAACTTTTTCACTCTCCTCTTTCATTTTGATCAAGAGGCTTTTTAGCTCCTCTTCACTTTCTGCCATAAGGGTGGTGTCATCTGCATATCTGAGTTTATTGATATTTCTCCCGGCAATCTTGATTCCAGCTTGTGTTTCTTCCACCAGTATATAGTTCTAATAACAGTCCCCTAGAAGCCCTGATTCCAAAATGTTCTTTCTGCCACAGGCCCTTCAGAGAAACACTTGAGAACAAACCTAAACTCTGTTGACACTATTCTTGCTTTAAATTCCCATAAGATTTTTATCTGGCTGATACTTTCAGTGTCTTCTTATTGTCTTTCTATTACTTGATTATTTGCGTTTGCTTCCAGAAAACATGCAAAGATCCCACAGGATAAGATTGTTACAGTTTCAAAAGTCACATGAGACTTTAGGCTTAACTTTCCATAAAACCATGTGTTATACTGGGATTTTTGTGGTCAGCTAAGAAATAAGTCCATCTTGAGGAAATCCTCTAATTTTTACCAGGGCCTGGTATTTTCTTTCTATTGAAGCATTAGAATTAAAACAATAAAAACATTAACTGACTTTTATGCCTGGGTTGGAAAGATCCCATGGAGGAGGGCACAGCTACCTACTCAGTATTCTTGCCTGGAGAGTTCCATGGACAGAGGAGCCTGGCAGGCTATAGTCCATGGAGTTGCAAAGAGTGGGATATGACAGAAGCGACCTAGCACACACACCTTTTATGCAACTACTGCACCTTTCATCAGAGTATACATGGAGCAACAGGTTGAACTTCTTCCCCTACTCTGTACTCATGTGTTGGGCTGGTCTGGGAATTCCAAGTCCCCCATAGATCTAGATGTCTTCATAATGAGTCATGTTATATTAGCCATCAGATCCAAGTTTCCATCTCTATCTATGTACCCTAGAAGATCTGGGAATTGGATCTAGACAATGTCCATTCCTGATCTCTTCTGTAATAGCAGTTTTCCCCTAGAGCAGAAATGGCAAGCTATGGTGTTTAGGCCCTGTCCAGTCATCACCCTTTTACCAATAAAATCTCAATGGAACATACCCACTCTCATTCACATAGGTATGTTCCATGGCTGCTTTCTCAATAAAAAAAAGGCAGCTGAATAGTTTTGACAATGATCATATTGTCTACAAACCTAAAGTATTTAATAACTAGCTATCTAAACAAAAAGTTCATTGATCCCACCCACCAGAGGATTTCTATTGTTGTTCAGTCGCCAAGTCCTCTTCAACTCTGCGACCCCATGGACGGCAGCATGCCAAGCTTCCCTGTGTCTCACCATCTCCTGGAATTTGCCCAAGTTCATGTGCATTGAATTGGAGATGCCATCCAGTTATCACATCCTCTGTTGCCCTCTTCTCCTTCTTAATCAGTTAGAGAAGGAGAAGGGGCTTTCTGAAGAATGTTAAATTCTTTTCCTCATCAAATTTATTTCCAAAGGACCTGGTAGTTCTCACTGCCCAGGCTAACAGAGCTTTGTCTGCTCAGCAAATTCCTCCAGAGACCAAGCCAACTTGTACTTTTTGATCTATGGAATCTAACGAGTTGCCATAAACAAGAATAATTTATGTTCTATTGTCAGTCCTATTAAAGGAATATCAAATCATAAACTTAATTAACCTACTATATATTTCCCAAATCCTTTAGATCTGTTTTTCTCGTATTCCACATCACTTAGAAATATTAAAGTTTAATGTCTCTAGTATTTCAGAGTTTCTAGTAATGTTTAATGTCTCTAGTAATTCAGATTTCTATGGAATCCTTTGAATATTACACTTTTCAACAGACTTATTAAGATACAATTCACAGCCAAAAATTCACTCATTTAAAGCTAACAGCTCAATGATGCTTAGCACATTCCCAGATCTGTGAAACCATAATTGCAATCTAATTTTACAACATTTTCATAATCCCAAAAAGAAACGCTATACCCACCAGCAGTTGTCCGAAAACCTCACACCACTTTAAGCCTGAAGCAAACAGTAATCTACTGGTTGTCTCTAAACTGCCTATTCTGGACCTTCTATTTAAATGTAATCACACAGTTGAGGTCTTTTATGACTAAATGTATTCACTTAGCATAATATTTTCATAAGTAACCCTTGCTGTTGCATGTACCTGCACTTCTTTCCTTTTTATGTATGGCTGAGTAACATTCCATTCTAGGGTATTCTACCCTTTAAAATCCATTCTTCAGTTGGTGGACATTTATGTTGTTTCTCCTTGTGAATAATGAGGTTATGAACATTCACTTACAAACTTTTATGTGAACACACATTTTCAATTCTCCAAGGAATATATCCAGAAAGAGAATTGCTAGGCCATATGGTAACATTATTTTTAACACTTTGAGGAACTGCCAACCTGCTTTCCAAAGCCTCTACACCATTTTACTTTCCCACCAACAATGCAGGAAGGTTCCAATTTCTTCACATCCTCACAAGCACCAATTGTCTTTTTCACTGTAGCCATCTTAGTGAAAGTGGCATCTCATTGAGGTTTTTATTTTCATTCCTAATGACTAATGGTATTGAGTATCTTTTGCTGTGCTTATTGACCATTTTTATTTCTTCTTTGGAGAAATATCTATTGAAATCAATTGCCTATTTTTAGTTGGGTTATTTTATTATGGAGTGGCAAGAGTTCTTTTTGTTATAGATATAAATCCATTACCAGATATATGACTTGCAAATATTTTCTCTCATTCACTGAGTTGTCTTCCCACTTTCTTTTTTCATTGAGTGTAATTGCTTTACAATGTTGTGTTAGTTTCTGCTGTGCCATGAAGTGAATCAGCTGTGTGTACACATATATCCCCTGGGACCTCTCTCCCACTTCCCTTCAATCCCACCCATCTAGGTCATCACAGAGCTTTGAGTTGAGCTTCCTGGGCTATACTGCAGATTCCCACTAGATACCTATTTAACACATAGACACACGCACACACACACACACACACACACACA
>SJXQ01002023.1:119964-137500 GCA_006408695.1 Aepyceros melampus | reverse complement strand
TCTGCAGTGATTTTGGAGCCCCCAAAAATAAAGTCTGACACTGCTTCCACTGTTTCCCTATCTATTTAATGGCTATCATCAAAAAAAAAAAAAAAAACCTACAAACAATAAATGCTGGAAAGGGTTTGGAGAAAAAGGAATCCTCTTGCACTGTTATTAAAATGTAAATTGAGATGGCCACTATGGAGATCAGTCTGGAGGTTTCCTAAAAAACTAAAAATAGAACTACCATATGATGCAGCAATCCCCTTACTGAGCATATACATTGAGAAAACCATAATTCAAAAGTACACATGTACCCAATGTTCACTGAAGCACTATTTATAATAGCCAGGACAAGGAAGCAACCTGTGTCCATCGACAGATGAATGGATAAAGAAGAAGTGGTACATGTGTACAATGGAATATTACTCAGCCATAAAAAGGAATTAAATTGGATCATTTGAAGAGATGTAAATAGACTTAACATCTGCCATACAGAGTGAAATAAGTCAGAAAAAAAAAGATCATATATTAACACAGGTATTTAGAATCTAGAAAAATGATACAGATGAACCTAGTTTCAGGGCAGGAATACAGTTGCAGACATAGAGCACACACCTTTCCATTTTTTGATAGTATTCCTCCTTTGAGGGTAAAAAGTTGTACATTTTGATAATGTCAAGGTGTCTATTTTTTCTTTGGCTGTTTTTGCATTAGCTGAAGATGGTGAAGATTCACGTGTATATTTTCTTCTAAGAGTTTAATATTTTAAACTCATATTTGGGTATTTTTATTTACTTTGAAGTAAATTTTGTGTATTGGCATGAATTAAAGTTCCAACTTCATTCTTTTGCACTGCATGTCTGTGCCAGGTCCATTTGTCAAAAATATTATTCCTCTCCAATAAAATTATCCTGGTACCTTTGTTCACAGTAAATTGGTCCAAAATGTAAAGGATTATTTTTGGACACTAAATAGTATTTCATTGAACTGTAGTATGTCTGAATGTGTGAATCCTCCAATTTTGTTCTTTTTTAAGGCTGTTTTAGCTATTCTATATTTCTTGCATTTCCATAATGAATTTTAGAATCAGCTTGTCAATTTCTGCAAAAGAACCAACTTGGATTTGATAGCTGAACATAACTTTACATGTTCTCTGTGAAACTTGAGATAACCTGTTAAATCATAAATATCTTAGACGGATAGCTGATAGGCATCAGCTATAAGTAAGTAGAAAATATTGCTTGGGAAACAAGTTTGGGAAGGTAAATGTAGAGAGCTCTGAGCACCACAGAAAGCAACTATTGCCACCCAGTCTGCCAGACTGTAATTCTGGCATCACTCCTTTTTTCTGGGAAAATCTCATTTCAACTTAATCAATTTCTCATGAAGAGTTTCTCCTCTATCTCCCTGTGTCTCACATTGTTACTTCACTGAACAGCAGTACAAATAATAGTATTAGCTACCATGTATTCTGCCATTTATTATCCAAAACACATTGCTTACATAATATAATGTCTGTAACCAACTTAATTGGTAAATGATATTAGTTTTATTACACAAATAGATATAAGGAGTCAGTGGAGAGCTTTATGTATTTAGGTAGAAAGTGTTATAGATGGAATTTGGACTAATCCCGTGGCAGACGGTAGATTAGTGTCAGTCACACAGTTGTGGCCGGCTATTTTGAGACCTCAAGGACTATAGCCCGCCAGTCTCCTCTGTCCATGGGATTCTCCAGGCAAGAATACTGGAGTGGGTCACCATTCCTTTCTCCAGGGGATCTTCCTGACCCAGGAATTGAACCCAGATCTCCTACATTGCAGGCAGATTCTTTACTGTCTGAGCCATATAACTCTTAAGCTTTTAATCTATATTTAACATTCCCTCCCACAAGGCACCCAGTTAATGCATGTTCTTGAAATCAATTAATCATTCAAAAGTAAATCAAATTTCAGCAGTGCCAACAATCTGTACTATCTTTGTAAGCTGTGAGTTGTAAATCCTCAACTTTCATGTAGTTAGAGATCTAAAGAAGCCCACCTGTCCTTTTAGAACAGCAACTAGAGCTTCACCATAGTAAAGTTTTATGTGATGACTTGGTTGAGCCTCAAAATAATCCACAGGGAGTGAAAGAGGGAAAGGACATTGATGACAAAGAAAAATGTTGAAGATAGTGAGAGATATATCAAGCTCACTTTCACATTTTACCTGCTTTTGAAATTATAATGTCCACAATAGAAGTTTATTTTTTGAATCAGCCATTTTGAGAGTTTTTAATCCCAAATGCATTTGATTAATAGTATCTCTTCTACAGAATTAGTAACCTCTTAAAAAATAAAACAAGCTAAAATAATATTGAAGCAAGGTAAATACATACACGAAGAAAACCATGGCGACAAGATTATTTCTTTGAGAACTAAACTGATGGTTCTAGCTTTTCATCTCATTTTAAAGGCTCTGATTTTCTCTCTCCTCCCTGTGTCCAAGTTCTAGCTACCGCTGCTCTAGATGGCCAGTACAAAATTGCCTCAGTCATGTCCTGAATCCTGAATTATTTGCCTTTGTTTTTCTCCCAAGCTACTCATTAGCTTATATAATCACTTTATTCTGCAACTCATGGAGTTCAAGCTTCAAGTTTTTTCCCAGCACTTCCTCAGTGCTGGGAAAACTCAGTCAAACTCTACTTTCTCGAAACTACTAAAGCAGCCTTGGTAGTATTTTTTGGTAGACCTCCAACAACAGGGAAAACCCCAGGCCATGTACTCTGAAACCTATTATTTTTATTCCTAGGTCATGCTTTTCATGGGATGCTGCCAGCAAATGACAGAGACTGCAGGGATACATAACGAGTCTATTCCTGGAAGACATGCAATTCCTCTGATGGGCAACTTTGGCTAACAAGTTCCCAAGTACCCTACTGAATCTTTCAGAGACCACACAGCTGATTATAACATTTCCACCCACCCTACCTTCCCCTTCACTCAGTCAGTGCTGCCTTGTCATCTGACACCTGCCTCTCCAGATTCCCCAGGCTTCTTCCCCGTTTTCTCTCACAGTTGATTTCCAAAATAAAAATCCTTGCTTGTGGGGAGGCATCAATCAGGAGTTTGGGATGGAAATATACACATTACTATAAATAAAATCGATAACTAATAAGGACCAACTGTGTAGCACAGGGAACTCTACTCAATACTGTCAGTCCAGCCAGTTCAGTCGCTCAGTCGTGTCTGACTCTTTGCGACCCATGAATCGCAGCACGCCAGGCCTCCCTGTCCATCACCAACTCCCAGAGTTCACTCAAACTCATGTCCATCGAGTCAGTGATGCCATCCAGCCATCTCATCTTCTGTCATCCCCTTCTCCTCCTGCCCCCAATCCCTCCCAGCACCAGAGTCTTTTCCAATGAGTCAACTCTTTGCATGAGGTGGCCAAAGTATTAGAGTTTCAGCTTTAGCATCTTATCTGTAACGATATATATAAGAAAAGAATCTTAATAAAAGGAGGTTGATATATGTATTCATATGATTCACCTTTCTATATACCTGAAACTAACACATTATAAATAAACTATACTCCAATCACTTTTTAAAAAAATCTTTGCTTGTTTAATCACCTTGATATCTACTTCTTTGTTGTTGTTTAGTTGCCAAGTTGTGTCCAACTCTTTGTGACCTCATGGACCAGGCTCCTCTGTCCATGGGATTCTCCAGGGAAGTATACTAGAATATACTGGAGTGGGTTGCCATTTCCTTCTCCAGGGAATCTTCCTAATCCAAGGATTGAACCCAAGTCTCCTATTGGCAGGCAGATTCTTTACCATAGGAAATAAAGAAGTCCAATCTATTTCTTGGAGGACTGCTAATAACTACATTTTGGATGACTCCCCACTTCCAGTCAATTTTAAGCACAAGTTATTTGGATTTGTTTTACCCTTTGGTCTGATAACAGCATTTAATGTTTATCTCTTCTCCCAGACTTCTGGAAAGGAAGTTTGAGAGACACTGTATCTCTGTTCTCAGACTGCATTTGGAGCCCCTTTGGCTATTGGCCTTTCTTCCACTCCGTATTTACCGTAGTTCAATGTTCTCTTTATTGCAAATGTGAATTAGGTACTTGTGGGTTCTTTGAGAGACTTTATTAGAGATATCCTCAATTCCTGCCCATGCTGATAAGAGATATCTGATTTCAGTTTAATTTCTTTCTGCTGTCTGCCCCAGCTTAGTAGAATCTTGGAGCCTTTGTTAGGAGAATCATTCACACAGAAATAACCTTCTTAAGTGTCATCCCTACAGAGCAGCTCAAGCTCACCTCCTTCCAAATGCTCAGCAGACCCACAAAAATCTACACATTCTTGCTATACCACAAGGAGTGGGAGCTGACTGCTACATGTCTGTCATCTCTCCTCCCAGGATTTTTCTCCGCCTGTCCACAATTATCTTATTGCTGTATTCAAAAAGACACAGATGTCCAACCTGGATGGGGGAGAATTTGGCAGACAATGGATGCATGTATATGATTGTCTAAGTCACCTTCGCTATTCACCAGACACTACCCCAGTGTTGTTAATTGACTATACCCCCCAAGACAAAATAAAGTGTTTAACGTTTAAAATTACAAAAATAAATAAATAATTTAGGTGATGAAAAAAATCATTAAAACAAAAGGCACAGATGTCATATCAGCAAACCATTTCATAAGAACACTTCTGAAAGGGAAGTAAAATGCCAGGATCCTCTTCTCTCTATATAAATTATCTTCTCTGAACCACATGACTGAGATTGTGGATGAGGGACATACACCTATTCTTCAACAGGAAAGGGAAGCACAAGCTCTATCACTTGCTTCTAGGCTCTCATACAGGACTTCAACAGAGTTCTTTGAAAGAGCCACCTTTCCTGCAGTATTTCTATGTAAATGGAATAGAGGAAAAGAATGGATAGTTGACTAGTAGAATTTACTGGACTGTGACTAACTAAGCCCTAGAAAGATGTCAGACTCCAATTATGCTGGAAATTCTTTAAAATATGGGGAGTGTTTGAAACTTCTTTGCATCAGTTTAAGGTTTCCCCAAATCAATTCTATGGCAAAGGGACATTGCATGAAAAACTCTGTGATACTTTCTCCCCTGAAAAGCCCAGGTTTAACCCGTTCTGACACTACACCTCCTTTTTAAACTGCTGAACTTTAGCTCTGTTATCTCTGGCTTTTAATTCTACCTACGGAGTGAATTTAACTCAGATGACCATCATATCTACTACAGTGGGCAAGTATCCCTTAGAAGACATGAGTAGCCATCATGGTCAACGAGAGTCCGAAATGCAGTACTTGGATGCAATCTCAAAAATGACAGAATGATCTCTGCTCATTTCCAAGGCAAACCATTCAATATCACAGTAATCCAAGTCTACGCCCTGACCAATAATGCTGAAGAAGCTGAAGTTGAACGGTTCTTCAAAGACCTACAAGACCTTCTAGCATTAACACCCAAAAAAGATGTCCTTTTAATTACAGGGGACTGGAATGCAAAAGTAGGAAGTCAAGAAACTCCTGGAGTAACAGGCAAATTTGGCCTTGGAATACAGAAAGAAGGAGGCCAAAGGCTAATAGAGTTTTGCCAAGAGAACCCACTGGTCATAGCAAACACCCTCTTCCAACAACACAAGAGAAGACTCTACACATGGACATCACCAGATGGTCAACACCGAAATCAGATTGATTATATTCTTTGCAGCCAAAGATGAAGTTCTATACATTCACCAAAAATAAGACTGGGAGCTGACTATGGCTCAGATCATGAATGACGTATTGCCAAATTCAGACTCAAATTGAAGAAAGTAGGGAAAACCACTAGACCATTCAGGTATGATATAAATCAAATCCCTTGTGATTATACAGTGGAAGTGACAAATCTATTCAAGGGATTAGATCTGATGCACAGCGTGCCTGAAGAAGTATCGACAGAGGTTCATGACATTGTACAGGAGCCAGGGATCAAGATCATCCCCAAGGAAAAGAAATGCAAAAAGGCCAAATGGCTGTCGGGAGGCCTTACAAATAGCTGTGAAAAGAAGAGAAACCAAAAGAAAGGAGAAAAGAAAAGATACACCCATCTGAATGCAGAGTTCCAAAGAATAGCAAGGAGAAATAAGAAAGCCTTCGTCAGTGATCAATGCAAACAAATAGAGGAAAACAATAGAATGAGAAAGACTAGAGATCTCTTCAAGAAAATTAGATACCAAGGGAACATTTCATGCAAAGATGAGCTCAATAAAGGACAGAAATGGTATGGACCTAACAGAAGCAGAAGATATTAAGAAGAGGTACCAAGAATACACAGAAGAACTATACAAAAAAGATCTTCACAACCCAGATAAACATGATGGTATGATCACTGACCTAGAGTCAGACATCCTGGAATGTGAAGTCAAGTGGGCCTTAGGAAGCATCACTATGAACAAAGCTAGTGGAGGTGATGGAATTCCAGTTGAGCTCTTTCAAATCCTGAAAGATGATGCTGTGAAAGCACTGTATTCAATATGCCAGCAAATGTTAAAAACTCAGCAGTGGCCACAGGACTGGAAAAGGTCAGCTTTCATTCCAATCCCAAAGAAAGGCAACGCCAAAGAATGCTCCAACTACTGCACAATTGCACTCATCTCACATGCTAGTAAAGTAATGCTCATAATTCTCCAAGTCAGGCTTGAACAGTATGTGAGCCATGAACTTCCAGATGTTCAAGCTGGATTTAGAAATGGCAGAGGAACCAGATCAAGTTGCCAACTTCTGCTGCCTCATCAAAAAAGCAAGAGAGTTCCAATAAAAAAATCTATTTCTGTTTTATTGAATATTCCAAAGCCTTTTGACTGTGTGGATCACGACAAACTGTGGAAAATTCTGAAAGAGATGAGAAATCCAGACCATCTGATCTGACTCTTGAGAAATCTGTATGCAGGTCAGGTAGTGAGAGTTAGAACTGGACAAGGAAGAACAGACTAGTTCCAATTAGGGGAAGGAGTATGTCAAGGCTGTATATTGTCACCCTGCTTATTTAACTTCTATGCAGAGTACATCACGAGAAATGCTGGGCTGGATGAAGCAAAAGCTGGAATCAAGATTGCTGGGAGAAATAGCAATAACCTCAGATATGCAGATGGCACTACCCTTATGGCAGAAAGCAAAGAATAACTAAAAAGCCTCTTGATGAAAATGAAAGGGGAGAGTGAAAAGTTGGCTTAAAGCTCAACTTTCAGAAAACTAAGATCATGGCACCTGGTCCCATCACTTCATCGGAAATAGATGGGGAAACAGTGGAAACAGTGTCAGATATTATTTTTGGGGGGTGCCAAAATCACCATTGGTGGTGACTGCAGCCATGAAATTAAAAGATACTTGCTCCTTGAAAGGAAAGTTATGACCAACCTAGACAGCATATTCAAAAGCAGAGACATTACTTTGCCAACAAAGGTCCATCTAGTCAAAGCTAATTTTTCCAGTAGTCATGTATGGATGTGAGAGTTGGACTATAAAGAAAGCTGAGTGCTGAAGAAGTGATGCTTTTGAACTGTGGTGTTGGAGAAGACTCTTGAGAATCCCTTGGACTGCAAGGAGATCCAACCAGTCCATCCTCAAGGAAATCAGTCCTGCATATTCATTGGAAGGACTGATGCTGAAGCTCCAACACTTTGGCCACTTGATGCGAAGAACTGACTCATTTGAAAAGACCTTGATGCTGGGAAAGATTGAAGGCAGGAGGAGAAGGGGATGACAGAGGATGAAATGGTTGAATGGCATCACCAACTCAAGGGACATGAGTTTGAGTAAACTCTGGGAGTTGGTGATGGACAGGGAAGTCTGGCATGCTGCAGCTCATGGTTTCACAAAAAATGGACACGACTGAGAGGCTGAACTGAACTGACTTGCAGTTGACTGGAATTCTCTTTAATGCTATCTTTTCTCAGTATGCCCCCCTGCTAGCTTAATCCAGTAAATGGATGGAGAAAACATATTTGCCTATATGAACATATTGCTTTCACTGGTTTTTGAATGAGACTTGAGAGATTATTAGTTCATCACCTTCTGTTCATCTTTTTTGCCTTTCATTTCATTAAAATTTAACGACAGAATAGTTTTAAATTTAAACTCATTTGTCTCATGACAATTATAAGATATGGGTTAAAACTTCAATTCCAGTGCCTTAAGCAGTGACTTTGTATGCTGAGTTATTTTGGGTACCCTACTTACTGCTTTGGGATTATTTTCTTTGTGGAGAAGATGTTTTTTGAGTTAAGTCCTATTTCTCAATAGCAACATTTTCTGAAAGATTGCTGTGTCTGTGCTTTCTGGAATCTTTGTTACAAGAGACCAATTCACACCACAGATGAAACAGTAGGCCTAGCTACACCTCACTGCTTATCAAGATCAACTATTTATGTTTACAAGGATTATTTATTTCCTTTATATTCCACATGGTCTCAAATATGTTCTCCATATTTCTGGTCTCCCTCAAATGATTGCTTGTTCCCCTTTTGTATGATTATTTAGAACTATTAGAAATCAAGAATCTAGTAATCCCTTTTACTCTATCAGACCTGGATTTCTAACTTATTTATTAAATATTATAAGACAGTCAGAATTGACAGTCAGAATTCTTGACGAGTAAATGGGGCAAAAGACTTTCCAGTACTGTAAAAGGAGCATCATTCTCACTACTCATCAATCACTGAGTATCTTTCATCCTTCCCACTTCATGGAGCTTTCTTCTAGTTGAACTTATAAGCACCCCATACAATTTCAACTCAGATATTAACACCAATGGACTGAAATTTTTACAAGCAAAAAGATATCAATATTCATAATTCAAAATGAAAAAGAAGGAAATTTTATAGCTATAGACTCAATAGTGATGCTCACAGTTTTATGTAAAATAGAAATGTTAGTCCCTTAATCCAAAATTATAACTCAATAGCGGATCTTAGGATAATTTTCAGCTACCAGATTTAATCCATAAATAATAACTTTCTTTCTTTCTAATGAAACCTTGACAGGATGTATTTGGAATCTTGTTTAGAGGAGATTCTAAAATTCCCACTAAGCCACAGTCTACCCCTGGAAATTTCCAACTAAGAAAATATTTTTACCACTGGTTGTGTTCTTTTTTACTCATTCTCCAACATGCCCTGCAAGACCATGTTGGTTGTCCTATCTACTTACCCAAGACACAATTCATTCCAGGTCAGCCTTGTTTCTTTCAAGTACATTCCATGAAAAGGACTAGGAGTTGATATGTGAGGTGTAGTATTCCTTAGGCACCAATATGTCTATTTCTCTCCCTAGGCATTCTGGAGATTTTATTCAATCTCCTTAACTTATTGCCTTCTGTAACAATTTTCATCATTAAAAAAGAGTTGTCAGCTTGGATGATTCCAAAACATAAGCTTATTTTTTTTTTAATAAACATATTTTAAAACAGAAAAGAGTAATCAGAGAAAAAGGGAGAGAGTAGGAGAGGGAGAGAGAGAAAGAGATAAGAAAAAAATAAAGGACATATAAAGACACTAACAGACATTGCCATTGATGAATAAAATTGCCAAGCCGAGCAGTAAATAGCCAGCCTAGTACAAGAAGAAACAAACACTCACATTTGATGCTCCAGAGACAGTAGGTGGTACATCACAGTGCATCCAGGTCAGAAGACTCACGTCGGTGGCTGTCCATCTGCAACTTGACTTCTTCAGTTTCATCATTCTCTGTCAGTAGCCTTGTTTTCTGTGTGCTGGAGGCAAAGGGGAAAAGTATCAGCTTAATATTTCCAGAATAAGCTATATTCCACGTACTATGAGGAAGTTTTGCTCTTTTCATGGGCTTAAAATATAATGACCACAGTTTCTCTCAACTTCAATGTGATATTCATTGTATCTTTTCTAACATATTTTTAAGGAATTGTGTAGACTAAATATGGCACAGTGTAACTTTTTAATATTTTATTTCTAAGAGAACTTGATTTTCAAATACAGATGACTGTATTCTTGGAAATTTTATGAGTTTCATTTTTCAATTACTCATGAGGAATCCCTCCACATACCCCCCATGATGTCTGTTCTCTTTACAGAAGGGTATTTTTTAAAATAACGCTAGCTACATCTATTGAGCCCATGCTGAGTGCTAGATACTCTAAGCAGTCAGTTTACAAACATCACCTCATTCAATCTGCAAAGTGACTTTATACAGGCTCAGTTCAGTTCAGTTCAGTCGCGCAGTCGTGTCCGACTCTTTGCGACCCCATGAATCGCAGCACGCCAGGCCTCCCTGTCCATCACCAACTCCCGGAGTTCACTCAGACTCACGTCCATTGAGTCTGTGATGCCATCCAGCCATCTCATCCTCGGTCGTCCCTTTCTCCTCCTGCCCCCAATCCCTCCCAGCATCAGGGTCTTTTCCAATGAGTCAACTCTTCGCATAAGGTGCCCAAAGTACTGGAGCTTCAGTTTTAGCATCATTCCTTCCAAAGAAATCCCAGGGTTGATCTCCTTCAGAATGGACTGGTTGGATCTCCTTGCAGTCCAAGGGACTCTCAAGAGTCTTCTCCAACACCACAGTTCAAAAGCATCAATTCTTCGGCGCTCAGCCTTCTTCACAGTCCAACTCTCACATCCATACATGACCACAGGAAAAACCATAGCCTTGACTAGACGGACCTTAGTCGGCAAAGTAATGTCTCTGCTTTTGAATATACTATCTAGGTTGGTCATAACTTTTCTTCCAAGGAGTAAGCGCCTTTTAATTTCATGGCTGCAGTCACCATCTGCAGTGATTTTGGAGCCCAAAAAAACAAAGTCTGACACTGTTTCTACTGTTTCCCCATCTATTTCCCATGAAGTGATGGGGCCAGATGCCATGATCTTCGTTTTCTGAATGTTGAGCTTTAAGCCAACTTTTCCACTCTCCTCTTTCACTTTCAACAAGAGGCTTTTTAGCTCCTCCTCACTTTCTGCCATAAGGGTGGTGTCATCTGCATATCTGAGATTATTGATATTTCTCCCAGCAATCTTGATTCCAGCTTGTGTTTCTTCCAGTCCAGCATTTCTCATGATGTACTCTGCATATAAGTTAAATAAGCAGGGTGACAATATACAGCCTTGACGTACTCCTTTTCCTATTTGGAACCAGTCTGTTGTTCCATGTCCAGTTCTAACTGTTGCTTCCTGACCTGCATACAGATTTCTCAAGAGGCAGGTTAGGTGGTCTGGTATTCCCATCTCTTTCAGAATTTTCCACAGTTTATTGTGACCCACACAGTCAAAGGCTTTGGCATAGTCAATAAAGCAGAAATAGATGTTTTTCTGGAACTCTCTTGCTTTTTCCATGATCCAGCAGATGTTGGCAATTTGATCTCTGGTTCCTCTGCCTTTTCTAAAACCAGCTTGAACATCAGGGAGTTCACGGTTCACATATTGCTGAAGTCTGGCTTGGAGAATTTTGAGCATTACTTTACTAGCATGTGAGATGAGTGCAATTGTGCGGTAGTTGGAGCATTCTTTGGCATTGCCTTTCTTTGGAATTGGGATGAAAACTGACCTTTTCCAGTGCTGTGGCCACTGCTGAGTTTTCCAGATTTGCTGGTAAATTGAGTGCAGCACTTTCACAGCATCATCTTTCAGGATTTGAAACAGCTCAACGGGAATTCCATCACCTCCACTACCTTTGTTCATAGTGATGCTTTCTAAGGCCCACTTGACTTCACATTTATACAGGCAGTAACAGTTATTCCATTTTAGGGATTGCAAAACTGAGGCCCAGAGGTTGTTTAAAAAGTTTAAAAGGTATAATTTTTCAGTGTCCTATGTTTTTCTTTCCCTAATTACCGATTTATATTTATATATAGACTTACTCCTAAAAGCCATTTCCCTAAATTTATATTTCCTTTATTTAGAAGATTTTAAAATTTCACCTAACCTTAAATATATATACAAAGTATCTAGTCTACCTTACATTTATTAGGATACTTTTGTTCTTAAGTTAACTTAAGAAATTCTGAAGTATAGTAAAATGCATATGTACATTCATCGTACCCAGACCTTGAGGATTCATTTGAAATCTTGCTCCCTGCATGAATGCCCTTGTCTTCATAACTTAAAACCACTAATGGCCAAAACACACAGCACAGCTTATTGGTATAGATCATAAACATGGCCATCTGCCCAGTGTGGAAATAGAGTAGGTCAGAGACAAAGAGACTTCCTTTGCAGTACAGGGTCATATCTGGTCACCCAAGCCACAGAATATTTGTAATCTATTCCCCATGCCTTTTCTCTTTGTTCCCCCACTCACTTCATACTCTAGCAAAGTAATGCTAAAAATCCTCCAAGCTAGGCTTCAACAGTACATGAAATGAGAAATTCCACATGTTCAAGCTAGATTTAGAAAAGGCAAAGGAACCACAAATCAAATTGCCAACATCCACTGGATCATAGAAAAAGCAAGACAATTCCAGAAAAACATCTGCTTCACTCACTACATTAAAGCCTTTGACTATGTGTATCACAACAATCTGTGGAAAATTCTTCAAGAGATGGAAATACCAGACCACCTGATCTGCCTCCTGAGAAATCTGTATGCAGGTCAAGGAGAAACATTTAGAACTGGACATGGAACAACAGACTGGTTCCAAATTGGGAAAGGAGTGTATCGGGGCTATACACTGTCACCCTGCTTATTTAACTGCTATGCAGAGTACATCATGTGAAATGTCGGGCTGGATGAACCACAAGCTGGAATCAAGATTGCTGAGAGAAATATCAATAATCTCAGATATGCAGATGACACCAAGTTTATGGCAGAAAGTGAAGAGGCACTAAGAGCCTTTTTTTGCCATTTCCTTTTTTATAAATTTATTTTAATTGGAGGTTAATTACAATATCGTAATGAAAGTAAAAGAGGAGAGTGAAAAAGCTGGCTTAAAACTCAACATTTAGAAAATGAAGATCATGGCATCTGGTCCCATCACTTCATGGGAAATAGATGGTGAAACAATGGAAACAGTGACAGATTTTATTTTCTTGGGCTCCAAAATCATTGCAGATGGTGACTGCAGCCATGAAATTAAAAGACGCTTGCTCCTCAGAAGAAAAGCTAAGACAAACCTAGATAGCATATTAAAAAGCAGAGATACCACTTTGTCAACAAAGGTCTGTATAGTCAAAACTATGTTTTTTCTAGTAGCCATGTATGGATGTAAGAGTTGGACCATAAAGAAGGTTGAGAGCCAAAGAATTGATGCTTTTGAACTGTGGTGCTGGCGAAGACTCTTGAGAGTCCCTTGGACTGCAATGAGATCAAACTATTCAATCCTAAACAATACCTGTCCTGAATATTCATTGGAAGGACTGATGCTGAAGCTAAAGCTCCAATATCCTGGCTACCTGATACAAAGAGCCAACTCATTAGAAAAGGCCCTGATGCTGGGAAAGATTGAAGGCAGGAGGAGAAGGGGATAACAGAGTATGGAATGGTTGGACGGCATCACCAACTCAATGGACAGGAGTTTGAGCAGGCTCTGGGTGATGGTGAAGGACAGGGGAACCTAGTGTGCTGCAGTCCATGAGGTCACAAAGAGACAGACATGACTGAGCAACTGAACAACTCCATGTCAAACCCTGACATTGTTGATAATACCCAAGAATAACACCTCCAAAACCACTTTTTACTGTAATTACACATTCAGTTTGAGTTACTACCCTGGTACTCATAACTACTATTAACTGAACAAGGAAAGTCATCACAAATACATGAATTGTAAAAGAAGAAAATAGAAAGAATGCCCAACAGATGTAAATACTGAGAGTAGCTCTTGTTCTAAACAGAAAAAAAAAAATGTTATCTAATTTCCGAAATGTATGCTTCCATTTTCCTGCAGGAGGAAGCATGTGGGAGTGTGAAACACAGCTCAGCTGCATCAGAGATAATCACCTTCTGTTTACTACCAGAAAGTATATTCCTATGGACACCTCCTACCCTCTCCTGTATAATGCTTCCACACATCTCAGATCTTTCCATAGCATCTTGCCATTCCTTACTAGATAAGTTTGCTCTTAAAGGACATCTATTATGAAAATTCATTATTGGCTGTTAATGTTTTGTAGCACAATGGAAAAGCTTATGCCCATCATTCAAAATAATATGACATTATGAAGTCACTAAAAGTCACCACTTCCCTGGTGGCTCAGTGGCAAAGAACCTGGCTGCCAATGCAGAAGACATGGGTTTGATCTCTGGGTTTGGAAGATCCCCTGGAGAAGGAAATGGCAACCCACTCCAGTATTCTTGCCTGGAGAATCCCATGGACAGAGGAGCCTGGCAGGCTACAACCCACAGGGCTTCAAAGAGCCAGACACAACTTCATGACTAAACAGCAATGAAGTAGAAAGGAAAAAATCGTCACACATAGATTCCTTTCTGTGCTCCCCTTTCTCTGGCTTATAAGTAAATGCCATCTGCCAAGTCCAAGTCAGATGGTTCTAGAACAGGGCCAGGCTGCATTCTTCTTTCTAACAAATGATCTGGGTATCTGTACAATGAATAGTGGATAGGTTTCCTGGTTTCCATGGTTAACAGGCACTTGTCTTCTTTCCATGATGTCCCTCAAATGTATAGAGTTCAAAATTGTTATGAATATATACTTAGAAAATCTGAAGTTTGAAAGCTCAGAAATTTGTCTCTCCAAAAGTTGAACAAATATGTTTGTTTTCCCCTCCTCTAGAAGAAGGCTTCTTAATAAAATACCTCTTAATGTTAAGACATCCTATTCACAATGAAGAGCTTAAGACTGAAAGATGAGTATAACAGTCATTCAAACTCATTGTAGGAAACAATGAGATTGAAGTAAACATCTC
This sequence comes from Aepyceros melampus, assembly GCA_006408695.1. Lineage (NCBI taxonomy): Eukaryota > Metazoa > Chordata > Mammalia > Artiodactyla > Bovidae > Aepyceros > Aepyceros melampus. The sequence goes on along the minus strand of SJXQ01002023.1, from coordinate 122,627 downwards.
AAGAGGATAGTGGAGGGGCTACCTGTACACCCTGGAGAAGTTCCTGCACATGAACCACCGCTCATTTAACTCCTGCACACACCAGCTTCCTTCCCATAATCCTAACACATGGAGTATTTTCTCAGAATAATTACTCATGACTCCTAGACAATGGAAAGTCTAAGTAGGAAACTACAACATGGAAATTCACTAGTTTCAAAATCAACATTCTTAGAAAATAATAAAGAGATTAACCTAGAGAATAGTAAATATGTTAGTATTGTAGCTCTCAAGAACAATTAATCCTGTTGTCCCTCCTCAGGATCTCTGGCGTTGAAGAGTAGACTCCACAGATTACTGATACTGAAATCTAACCCAATTATACATGATTCATAAAAATTTTGCATCCTGTTGAGAAGGCACTACCTCTTTTCCTGTGTTCTATGCCAGGTTACCATATTTAAAATTTGTGGGTCTCACATAGCAGAGTCACTGCAACTGATTAAATGCTTGAATAAGGCAAGTTTTCTGTATGTCATAATGTTAAAGCACACCCAGACTGAAGATTTTCTAGCTATCTTACCCATCAGGCTTTTCCAGGGAGAAAAAAAATGTGTCTATGTGTGAAGAGTTGATAGTAGGGATGAGAAAGAGGTATCACACTGGATGAGTGTCAACTCAAGTCTTCTCTACTCAGCTTGTGCCCTTTTAATTAAGACTGGAGGCTCCTTCCTCAACTGTCTACTAATGTGACAACTTTACTCCACATTTTAAATTTGTTCTTTATTATTTAGTTTGGATGGAAACATATCACTGATTGTGAAATCTGTCTTCTTTTCTAATACACAGATTTTAAGTCATGCACTTCTCTATAAGGAATCCTTAGCAGCACCCTACAAATGTCATGGTTTTGCAATGTATCATTCATTTGAAATACTTTTTAAATTCCCCTGTCATTTCATTAGCATAGTTGATATGTCAAATATGTTATCTCCTTTCCAAACTTTTGGTGAACTTTCAGAATGTCTGAATGTTACTCCACATTTTAAATTTGTTCTTTATTATTTAGTTTGGATGGAAACATATCACTGATTGTGAAATCTGTCTTCTTTTCTAATACACAGATTTTAAGTCATGCACTTCTCTATAAGGAATCCTTAGCAGCACCCTACAAATGTCATGGTTTTGCAATGTATCATTCATTTGAAATACTTTTTAAATTCCCCTGTCATTTCATTAGCATAGTTGATATGTCAAATATGTTATCTCCTTTCCAAACTTTTGGTGAACTTTCAGAATGTCTGAATGTTATTAATTTTTATTTATTTTTAAATATAAATTTATTTTAATTGGAGGTTAATTACTTTACTAATTTTTAAAAATAATTTCACCATCATCAGAAAATGTACTCTGTGATCTCAGTCCTTTGCCATTTTGAGACATTTTATGGCCCAGCATATCATCTACCTTAATGAACATATAAGATACCTTTTGGAAGAATTGTGTATTCTGAATTCATTGGGTTTAAAGTCCCCAAATGTCTAAAAGATCCTGTTGATTGAAAGTGTTATTCAAACCTCTCATATTCTTAACACTGTTTTTGTCTATTCTTTCAATTATTGGTAAGGAATGGTAAAACTCCAAATATTACTACAGTTGTATATATTTCTTCTTTTGTACCTGTTAAATGTTATGTACTTAGAATTTCTGTTATGAGGTGTATATTTAGGACTCCTATGTCTTCTTTTTCCTTTGAAATTCTTATTAGAGTATAGCTGATTTACAATGTGCAGTTTTCTTGCCTGGAGAATCCCAGGGATGGGGGAGCCTGGTGGGCTGCCGTCTATAGGGTCGCAGAGTCAGACACGACTGAAGCACCTTAGCAGTAGCAGGCTCAGGTATACAGCAAAGTGAATCAGTTTTACATATGTGTGTGTGTGTGTGTGTGTGTGTGTGTGTATCTCCATTTTTTTATATAGATTGTTTTCTCCATATAGCCATTATAGAATACTGAGTAGAGTTCCCTATACCACAGTCTTATTAGCAGGATTCCCTTGTCTTAATGAAATGATCTTTTTATCATTATTGAATGTCTTTTTCTCTAATACTGGAATGTTACTTGAAATCTGCTGTGTCTGATATTAATACAGCAAAGTTATCATGAGTATTGTTATCATGATTCATACATTTCATAGTAGTATCTTGCTTTGTATCTAGTCTGACAATCTCTTCCTCTTAATATAAAAATTGACTAGATCATTTTTGTTGAATGAAATTATTAGTAATGTTAGATCGAAGTCAGCCATGTTCCTAATTTATTTCTTTTTAAATTAGTAGTGCTTTGTTCCTCTTCCTCTACTTGCCTGCCTTTTTTGCTTTGAGAGTTTTAAAATAAAAATAATTTATTTTGTCTCCTTTATTGCCTTTTGAGTTGTATCTGTAAATATTCAGTGGTCACCATAAAAATTAAAAGATTCCTTTCAAACATATGACAGTCTATTCAGAACTAATATTGTACCACTTTCAGTTCAGTTCAGTCACTCAGTCGTATCCAACTCTTTGCAACCCCATGAATCACAGAATGCCAGGCCTCCCTGTCCATCACCAACTCCTGGAGTTTACCCAAACTCATGTCCATTGAGTCGGTGATGCCATCCAGCCATCTCATCCTCTGTCGTCCCCTT